>JADLZN010011406.1:31070-67368 GCA_018155175.1 Sinocyclocheilus anophthalmus | reverse complement strand
CGGGTGCGTTGGCGGCACTCGAGACCTCTGCCAAACAGCATCACAACATCGAGGAAGCATTCGAACTGATGGCACGGGAACTCATAGTGCGACACGGAGGAATAGTGCATCAGGACAGCCAATCAGATTCACCGACTGTTTTCCTGCACTCAGACTCTCATCCAATAGATGAAGGAGAACAACTGGAGAGGTCATGTGACTGCTGACTGACAAGTTTTCTAAATTTTCATTGTTAAAAATCAGTGTCCAGGTGCAAATATTGGTGAACTAACTTTCCACTTTAGTAACGCAGGAATGTGCGAGGCTTCCGGTTTAATTCGCTTCAAGTTATTTTACCTGTACAAAAATTGTAATTTATAATCACAATCATAAACGTACTGTTTTGTTGCTCAAACAGCTTTACCGTTTACCACACTTTGTTATTCCTGTAGTTATTTATCCATAGCGGCTAATAAATAGGAAATCTTGCATATTGCACACTATAATCACTAAAAAGCTGTCGTTTATTTCGGTTTATCACGATCTCACAAATTTTCGTTATAATTAAGAAATCTTTCATTTACACAGTGTCTACACTTTGTTTATACAATTTGAGGATTCATTGAGAGGAACTACGCACTTAGCAAATTCAAAACTCCTGTTTTAAGCGTCGAGTGGATTCCAACGCCTGATTGGCCACTGCGTTCCAGAAATCAACATACATGTCTGTGATTGGCTAAACTGCTCAATGCTGCAAAACCACGTTGTAATTAGAAACCTTTGACGCTTTGCTGAGCGCAAACACAAATATGGTGCGCTAAATATTGTGGATGTGGTGTAAAAACAAATCGGACCTCTCAGAAAATGTAAAATGCATTTAATTAATTAATTATAATGAGCAAGTATACAAGTACAATATTACGGATTACCTCTTGTGGGACATTTATTCTGCAGTAGGCTGTGTACAGTACAATAAAATGCATAAAACGTTACAAAGTCAACAAATGCATTCTTTGTTCTTTCGTAACACTTAATATATTTAAAGGACTAGATATGAATTGAGGATTTTGTGTGTTATTAATTTTTAAACAAACCAAGAATAATCACGCGGCTTGTTACTGCTCACTGACAGCGTTGTCCTATCAGTCAGTTCATGCAGAATGGGTTCAAAAAAAGCTAGACAGAGCAATTGCAAATTGTAATTGTAAAAGTTGAACTATTTTATTACGTCTGAAAATACAGTACGACATGATGCCCAAAACACCTGACTTGTGTACATAAGACAAGTGGACGAGTAGAGTGTAAAAAAGGACAATTACAAAACGCGCATCTTTTTCTTGGGAAGGCGAAAAAGTTCACGGTCGTCCTTAGGAGAAGTCCATGTGATTTATGAACTATAACTACTCCAAAACTTCATGAAGAATAGCCAAGTTCTTTAAATGCAGTGTGAGGAGGTGAGAAATTACTGGTTGGCATTCGAGCAGCATATCCACCTTTTACTTGCCGTAAAAATGGGCGCGGCCATTTGTAAATTATATGGGTCTAGCTTCCGGTTTCATCCGAGCAGTACTTGCGGTCTTTGCGCTTGACCACTAATATGACGTATTTCCTGTATTTGGCCCAAGTGTTCAAGTGAGCATGAAGACCACAAGTGTGTGTCGAACTTTTCATTACCTGATGGGACACACTTGTAGTGTTGTAAAAATGCAAGTGTTTAAATATCTTTATTTTAATTTTAATTACTTTGCATTTTAAAATCAACTTCTAAATGTCCGTTCAGTACCCTAACATGACAATTGTTAATTTGTGTGTTTCTACTTAAGTGATAAAAGCAGTCTCAATGGTTTGTACATTTCTTTACATTTAGTCATTTAGCAGACGCTTTTATCCAAAGCGACTTACAATTGGGGATACATAAAGCGATTCTTCTTAAAGAGGCAAACAGACACAAGAAGTGGTTGTAATACCAAGTTCTTAGACATTGTTCAAATAAGTACAAGCTAGAAAGAGAAGGAATAAATAAAGAGAGAGAATTTTTATTTATTTTTTTTATGATGAAGTCAAGTAGCTTCGAAAGAGATGAGTTTTCAGCTGTCGCTTGAAAATTGTCAGGGATTCAGCATTCCGGATAGGGGTGGAAAGATCATTCCAGCAGCCAGGAGTGGTGAACGAGAATGTTCTGGAAAGTGATTTTGAGCCGCTCTGTGATGGTACCACGAGGCGTCGCTCACTAGCAGATCTCAGACTTCTGAAGGGGATGTAAATTCGTAGTAGTGAGTGGAAGTAGGCGGGTGCTGAGCCTGTGGCTGTTCTATATGCAAGCATCAATGTCTTGAACTTGATTCGAGCCGCAACCGGTAGCCAGTGCAAGGAGATAAAGAGAGATGTAACATGGGCTCTTTTGGGCTCGTTGAAGACCAGTCGTACCGCTGCATTCTGAATCATTTGTAGAGGTTTGATTGTGCTTGATGGAAGTCCAGCTAGAAGAGCATTGCATTAGTCCAGCCTAGAGATGACAAGGGCCAGGACAAGAAGTTGTGCTCTGTTAGGAAGGGCCTGATCTTTATGATGTTGTGCAATGCAAACCTACAAAACCTACAAAATAAATATCACCACTACTCATCTTTGCACCAATAAAACGTAAAAACACTGTTTTTTCTACCAAATTATATGTAATATTATTATATTAATATTTAACTTACATTTGAAAGGTTTCCGTAACCTCTCGCGAGATCTCGGCAAAAAGTCTCACGATTTATTTCCAGAGCATGATGCATGATGGGATACACTAAGCCTCGAATAGCGCTCCGGAGTGGTATTCGAGATAGTGTGGATTTAGTGTGTGTCAAGGGTACAGTGCTTTGCCGTTTTTAAGACCTGGTACAGTCTTGCGCACTTTCTCTCAAGTGGCCAAGACCTCAAGTGTGGGTATTTGGACAAGGGGAGTGTTGCCAATTTAGCAATTTTGTTGCTAAATTTAGCAACTTTTTCAGACTACCCTAGCAACTTTTTCTTCCAAAAGTACCTAGCAACAAATGTAGCTATTTTTTTTAATGTATTTGGCAGCTTTTAGCAACTTTTGATAAGTGACTCAAACGATAAAAGGCACACATTTTCCATCTAAATTTCACAGTACACAACATCACGTGAATTAAGTTATTGCTATTTGCAATTGTTTAATTTAATATAATAATTTAATAACTGAATACTGTGAGACACTTTGCTAGTAGCTTGTACCTGCGATTGTTGACCAGTTAGTACACTGTAAGAAAAATATGCAGAAAAATAGAAAAGGTGCTAGTAATTTTCCAGGACATTATCCGTTATCCGTTGTAACCCGAAAACACTAAATACAATGCGTAATTAAAAATGCAGGTAAAAAAAAAACTGTGGAAAAATCAATACAGAAAATTCTTCATATTAACACAGTAGATTGTGCTTTTTTTTCCTTCTTTTCTTAGAGTGCAGCATACTAACTAACTACTAATAAACTGCTTTAAAATATAAAACTTAAATTGTTTTCGATAATTCAATGGATTTAAAAATAGTCATTTATATTTTAATATTATATTATGCAAATTATTTTACAAACAAATCTAAATTAACACATATAAAATATATTTTTTGCTGAGATATGATGTAGTGACACAATTTTGCGTCGTGATTGCGTAATGACGTCATCACGCAATGTCATCACAACATAATTTAGCAACTTTTAGCAACAAATCAATCTTCCGTTAGCAACTTCCCTGAAAATTAGGTTGGCACCACTGTCATTCGTTTCTAGCTATTTTTAGCTGTACAAAACAGTTTTTTTTTGCTGCTTGATATTGAAAATGGGTGCGTCTTACCATATTATTTTAATGTATTGTCTTAATTATAAACACATTGGTTTGTAGTGCAAATATTTTTACTGTTTACTGCACTTTGTTATTATTCTCGTTATTTCCCTATAGCGGCTAATAAACCGTAAGTCTTGCCCATAGGCTTACTTCCGCGTTGAACAAAAAGGTGGATAGCCTAAATTACCAATATTTCATTATATTGTGGTAGACTTTCATCATTTTAAAACTCTGAACATTCACAGTCTTTGATAGGGTAATTAAATATTTTTACATGAACATTTCTAAAATGTAACATATGAGTGATAAAATATGGTAAGCTATTGACTTGACAGTCTTGACGGAAAACAATATTTTATTAATATTAGTATCCACGTATATTATCATTGACTTGCCGGCTTGTTACGTAAAAATATTTTTTATCTATTTTTATCTAACTTTAGTTATTTACCATCACCAGTTCTCCAGACAAATTATTGGGTTTTAGAGAAGCAAATATAAAAAAACAATATTTATTTCAATTCAGTCAGAAGATGTCAAAGTTGAATTAAGTTGGAATGAATCTATTCTTGCCCTTATCTCTGTACAGTCACAATAAAAGATTAAAACATTAAAATTACATTACAGTGACATCAGATTTCATTCACCCAGTTCAATGTCCAGGATGGCTTTTGTGCTCAGATTCCACAACCCTTATATTGTCCTTTATATTACAGGTCCATATCTTCCAGCAACACTAGGCCCTCTCACATTCACCTCAGAGCTAAACTCCAAAACACTGACACTTTTTTATTAATTGTCGTCATTTGTTGAGTGTATATTAATTTTTGATCACTACCTTTTCTGTATCCTTTCATTTTGTAGAAACACTGTGGCTTCCAAGGCCTTATAACAAATACATTAAATAAATTGTCTATTAATTTCTCAGCGGTAATCCTTACCAAATACTCTCACAGTATCAAAGTGCAATAATGAACGTGTCCTGCACCAAATAACCAAGGAAAATAAAATAATAAAAATAAAGTCAGTGGTATCACTATATAATTGACTAGAATTTAAAAAAAAAATTTAATTTGAATTCTGACCAAAGGTGATACCAGCCACCCAGCATTGGCCTAACAAATCTAATTTAGTTTTAAATTTGAGTTTAATCTGTGTCACTTTTTTCTATTGCAATAATACATGTCTGTTCATTTCCTCTCCCTCAGTGCTACATCCACAAGAAGGCAGGGTCCCTTAGCACTCGGGCCAGGCGCTGGTTAAAAGGCTCGTAGAAGCTCTGCAGGATCTCCTTTGTTATGGGCAGCATTGGGCCAAGATTTCGATTGGCTGGTCGTCTGGTGTTGGAGGCGGGGCTCTTTGTGATGTCTGCTTCCTTCTGCAGAGTAAGAGGTCCTGTAGAGTCAATGAAACCCGGTCAGTGATATAACAGATACATATTTGCACATAATGACACATTTCTGAAGATTTCAGAGGTTAAACAAACAGACACACATTACTGTAACAAGTATGTGGAAGGATGAAAACTAACTCACCCAACTTTAGAAATTCAAAGACTCTCCGCATAGTGATTTTTCGGTTGGCAGCATGATCCTCAAGTCGTAGGATGAGTATCTGCTCTCTACTGAAAACACTCAGCCAGTCAAGCAGGTATATGACATATAGTCCCACCTGAAGCCTCACCTACAATAAAAACAATAGTTATTAAAGGAAAAAACGAAATATGATTCTATATCTTCATCTTTATTTACACTTTTTGTGATTTGATCATTTTAAGTTGTATTTTATAGAAATAAATTATTTAAAAATCATCTTTTGGCCCCTCTGTAAGCCCCAGTGGCCCTCGCCGATCCCCTGGTTAAGAATTCTGCATTTAGAATAGAGTGGTGGAACTATGATGTCACTTTGTAGGCAAAAACCCATTTTAGCATTTTAGCACTTCCGGTTCCATCGTCCCAGAGTCAATGGGTTTTTGAATGGGAGTTTGATTAAATCCCCTAAAATAAGCTCAGTGGTTCACACAAGCTCAAAATACTTTCACGTTTTATTCTACAACATAAAACACACCAGTTACACCCCACTCGTGATATTTTTAAAACTGTTACGTTTGCTAACAAGTTGCTAAATGGGACTACCAGCGCTGTCGGAGACATTAAACGTCATCACGCCGAACAGTTGATCAGTTTACAGTATTTTCCAATCGTAGTATAATACAATTAATTGTAGAATAACCCATTAATAGTTTACCGCATTTTTATATTGTTGTTCGACAATGTTTTATTTTTTTGCTCCGAAATGCAACGCAAGTCTTCGGATGGAATTCATGCTCGTTTTATGGCTTTCCTACTGATACTGATCTGGGTTCGTACCATAAAGTAAACTCATATTACGATTATTCCATGTAAACACCACATTTACCTGCTTAGTCACTGTGAAAGTGAAACTTTAACTATGCATAGTGCTTAAAGCCACGTTAAATGTAAATGTTTACGGTCACATGAAGCTGTTAGAAAGCATATAGTTTGAGGATTTTCTAGAAGCAAGGATAAAATATAATTTTGTGTACCCACCCTAACAAAATTATGTAATGTGGTACTTTATTCACTAAAATAAGTTGAATCTTACTATATCCAAAAACTCGCTCACTCTGCTGTTATTTAATAGGTTAAATGCACTAGAATTTTATTGAATAGTAGGTGGAGACATGTTTTTAATTAAAATATTAATATTAATCAAAGATTTATTCACTTTTAATGCACTTTATTTTGAAATGTACTGAAATACGTGATTTTATATGTCCTTTAGTTATGATTATTTCTTTTATTCACTATACTATTTACTATTAATGTCTCAGTTTTAGTTTGGCTCTATTTTTGTATTTATTCCAGTTTATATGACGAGGTTAATGTAGCGTGGATTAAAATTCATATGCAGAGTAAATCCTTTTCACTGAATGTGTTAAAAATAAGTTTGAAAATTTGTGGGAAGCGTGGTGGTGGTGACGCTGAAGTCGAGCGACCGTGGTGCTGTAGTTCGTTTATAGCCTAAGTTTAGCTTTTAATTTCTGCCGCTTTTATTCAGGGATCAAAATTCATAAAAGTTATATTATTTTATGAAGATTATCTTGATGGACAAAACGTAAGTTTCATGAACTATGATTGAACTTATTTTTTGTGATAATCCAAAAGCCTATGGAAAAATCCTTTTTGTTGAGGGAACCAGTGTGATGCTAACAGCCAATCCGCATACCCGTCATAGCTCCCCCACTCTATAGCTTTAAAGTGAATGCATTACTTTCATGTGTTCACCAACAGAGGGACCCAAAGACTCAGTATAACACGTAGCAGTGTAAAAATCCCTGATTTTTTTCAGTTTTATAACAGTATTTTATGCACTGCTGTATTATATGGTGATTATTCTTACTATATCTTTTACAGTAAGTAGCTTCTGATGTAAACATCTTGTGTAGTATGTATTTAACGTGCTGTATTATAATATCAATAAAGAAATTCATCTCCAACTGATGAGCAGACGTTTAGTACAAATTATAAATAATTAAGTAATTAATTTTGACAAATTTGATTATTTATTTCTTGATATGTACATTTTTACAACCATCAAAAATGTTAAAATGTCCACCACGTTGTTCTCAGATAACTTTATACCAATAAACATTTACATTTATTATGTGTATTGATGTTTGGCTCCATTTTAAAGAGTATAGATAAAATCAGAGAATTACAGTATGTTAAATGGCTTACTAGTGTTCACAAACTGACATTTGATTTATTTATACTAAAATAACAATTCTGCATTCTGTTTGTTACCTCAGTTCAATTTCAGTTCATTAAATCAAAATATAATAGGCATCCTCGGTTCAATTCTGGATGGTGCACAAGCTTCTATTTGTATTATATTACATCCAGTTTACCAGACTAAGCAGCAATGATTCAGCAATCCAGACATTTGCTGGTTCATCAACCAGCTTCAACAATCAAACATTCATGACTTTAATCCCCAGATCAGTGCAGCAAAACAATGTATACTTCACAACACATTTAGATTTCTCTAAAAGTGCTTTCATTTCAGCTTCCAACAGCTTTCTCCAGAGGTGAAGATCATCTACTGGCTGCACAGCTTTGGGGAACAGCCAGAACAGCTCATACCCTGGTGGGTATATCTTATCTATGCGGCTGCACCTGGTGGCTGAACCAATTACATCATATCAGACTGAACAAAATCTGACTCTGACTCATACCAGCTGCCTTTGGTGCCCGTCCCTAATGAGAATTACCAACTGAAATGCTTTGGTGAGACATATCCATCTATCGTTCAGAAGATCTGATAACATTTTAATGAATTGAAGGAATCGTTTTTTTTGCAACTTGACAACCCTTGGTCCCCATTCACTTTTTATGCATCATTGCACATAACATCTTTTTTAAATCACACAGGTTCAGAACATGAGGTTGAGTAAACAGAATTTTCTTTTTTTGGGGTGTACTTTCCCTTTAAGAGAGCAACAGCAAATTAAATATTCACATTTGATATGATCATGATTCATATGATCATTGCACTTACAGGCATCAGGTTGTTGAGAGTGGTATTGTAAATGCAGGAACGGATGGACCTCTCAGCCAAGCAGCCCTCAAACAGGTGCAACGACTCTGATACTCGTTCATGAAAATCCTCCACAGATTTATTAGCCATGCCAAAGTACAGATAGTCTGAGTAAAGCCTGCTCTCTCACACGCAAATACACACACACACACACACACAGTGCACAAACACAATAAGAGGTAAGAGGACAATCTAAAAAGCAACCCTTACATAGTAATATTATACTGGTTATGATATCCAAACCATAAATCATTATTATATCTTATTTAAACAGTGGAGTAGTACCTTTCTACTGGGTCTCTGAACATCACAATGAATCTGGCATCTGGTTGGACAGCATGAATGAAGTCTTGCACCAGAAAAGGTGGCTCCACTTCCGTTCCGTTGTCGTAGAAATAAACCCAAGCGTTATTGTCCCACATTGTGGATGCACTCGCCTCACCTGTCAATCATAAAATATGTTAATTGCTTGATCCTTACCAACTTGATATTTCATTTGAAGACTTAGATTTGAAGGCTTAATCTGATTGTTATTAGTGATTATTTATGATTGGGTTGTTTTGTTTTTTGATTTAGTTACTCTTAATGTGTCTCCAGCGCTCAGTAGACAAGACTGACATTCCTAAATTGATTAGTTGTTGATCATAACAAAAGGATAGACCTTGACCATAGGCATCTGGTCATCATCTAATTACAAAGGCTAATGAGGTTATTTCATTTGCGCACTTTCTCAATCATCATTCATTACAGAAAAAACACAGATACCTAGCCCAAACTGGGGTTTCGAGTTGTGCTAGGGCCACAGGCAAGGGTGGTTTTTGATTATGAAATACTACAATTAATTATATACTAACAATTTTCACAGATAAATAAAGTATGTACAATCATATTAAATATAAACAATCAAAATACAACATATTTTTGTTGTTTTTAGTTTAAGTTTTTGTTTACCCCTATGTCGGAGAACCGTGAACATGAGAAAATTATTGAAATATAACTTAACATAAATCTATAAAAAACCGCTTCACGGGTACCCTCAAATAATATTTTAATAAGTAAAAAATTCTAACAAATCAAAAGGTCTACCCAACAATTGAGTAACAAAATTCTCAACACATCATGATT
Source organism: Sinocyclocheilus anophthalmus (assembly GCA_018155175.1). Lineage (NCBI taxonomy): Eukaryota > Metazoa > Chordata > Actinopteri > Cypriniformes > Cyprinidae > Sinocyclocheilus > Sinocyclocheilus anophthalmus. The sequence continues at coordinate 57,802 of JADLZN010011406.1, read as the reverse complement.
TGCACCGAAAACAATTACCAATATATGACTGTCCCACCCGACGATATTTCTTGTGGGTATATTCTTGCTTTGAGGAGTTGGCTTGCAAGTGACTTGAATGATTGCTGCTTTGGTCATCAAGGTCCATGTAGGTCATTCGCATTTGGATAGGGGTTATGAACAATTATCCGCACCTGATGATACCTTACCGGTTAATACAAAGTCCATTATTATTTTTTTACTATTATTATTTTAACATAAATTATTTGATTTATTAGTTATTTTAAACAGCAACCAGAATTGCATGGCAGCTGTTTCTTTAGCTGTAAAATTTGTTGTAGAAACCTGTATCCGTGAGCTGCCCCTAAACATTAAGCAATTCTCGCATTCCACGAAATTGTGGAGTGGTGAACATTTTGCTGATTTTAAAAAAGACCATCTCGCTCTCCCCCTGAATCTCACATTTTTTCAACCCTCTCTCTTTCGTGTCCACCAGTGTGGTTCCTTCATTGTGGTGAAATGGACCTCTGGATGTAGCCATAACCGGTCGAAGAGATCTGTGGTGCCACACTTGGGCTGGCCGATGATGTAAAAGAAGGGCAGGCAGCGCAGGCGATAATGTCTACCTGTGTGCTGATGCAGGTGAGCCGGAAACGCTCTGCGCAGGTAGTCGTATATTGCTTGGAAGCGCTTTGAATAAAGAGCATACAGGTTTTTCCCATATGGATCAGCTGTGACATTCCCAAAGAATTCTTCATACCAACAGGGGTTCTTGAGATGGGGAAAGAATTTGAGAGGAATTGCAGAGAATATCTGTGGACGAGAAAGACCAAAAGGCTTATACTAGCAAACTAAGACTTGACAGAGCGTAGCTTGTAGTATTTACTTAATTTATGTACAAAGTTTGGGGTCAGTAAGGGTTATTATTTATTTATTTATTAGAAATTCATAAGTTTTTTAGCAAGGTTGCATAATTGATTTAAAAAGGTGTCTAATATACAAATATATAAATTTTAAAAGAATCTACTGTTCATCAAAAAATCCTGAAAAAAATGTATCCTGGTTTCCACAAAAAATATTAACGCAACAATGTTTTCAATATTATATATACATAGCATCCGTCCGAAAGATTTCATGAAGATCATGTGACCTGAAGACTGAACAGCTTTGCCATTGCAGGAATAAAATATATTTTAAAATGTATTAAAATAGAAAACAGTTATCTAAAATAATATTTCTAGATGATGTTAATCTTAAAATTCACAGAAACAATCAAATATGCCATTTTTTATTTTTATTTACATGATTTTTGAATTGTAAAGAAAATCAAGATATTTTGCATGTTTATCAATTTAATTCAAATGCACATACGTTTGGCTCTTTCTCTCTCACTTCTCTCAGGTCAGGCACTCTTCTCTGACTGAAATCCACTCTGGCCACAATGTTCCTCACCACCTCTCTCACAACTGTGTAGTCTGTAGCGAAGGACAGATTAAAGGGCAGCTGAGCCGGATGAGACTCCACAGTAAGGTGATACGGTAATGGCGTTAAAAAGAGCCCTTTCTGGTCCCTCGTCAAGATGTAGGATGCCATGATGAGAACGGTGACCATAAGTCCGAAAAGGAAGCTTAAGATTTTGATTTTCCGTACAGACCCGAGTGTCCACGGGCCCCATGTTTGATGTTGTGCTCTGTTGTTCTCTATGACAGTCAATACATCCGTCCACCTGTTGCTGGGGTGCAAAAACGCAGGCTTTTTTTCATCCAGGCCATTGAGAAACCCATGCCTGTGGTCCATTTTTGTGTGTTATGTTAGCTGTGTTTTCTTCACATATGAAGAGAATCCCATCGATGTGAGTTATAGTTTGTGGTCTTCATCATACTGCTCACACGAAGTGGACCGTAACCCAAAGGAGCCGTGTTTTGCCAATAAAATCAACATCTTTCATACAGCAGATGCCGTGTGGCTTCAGGTCACTGTTGATGATGGGATGTTTGTGGGCAGGAAGACAGACAGCGGAATGAGCGGGCTGGCCGCCCGGGGCTTCCCGCACGCGTGGCGAGGGGCAAGACGTGTGGGAGATGATTAGAGCACTCCTTCAATTTAGCTGCCACAAATGACACAGCGGCAGCGGGCTTGACAGCGCACCAGCACAAACACAGTGCAGATTTGGTTGTCAAGGTCACAAGTGCCCCAACAGCAGCTCAGATAACAGAAAGGTCTGTTCCTGCAAGACAAAAAAAAGCAATAAACCGTAAATACGCAAAGACGGTTTATTGATTTGAGTCCAGGAGGCAGTGGATGGTAGTACTCTGTTTCTGTCTCTCACACATGCCAATAACTCTGTGATGGGGTTTGGATAAGCATCAGAGAAAGGATGGCAGGAAGATCACACAGGCCACAGACTGTGTGGCATATGGTGTGTGTGGGTATGTATGTGTTTGTGTGTTGTGTGTGTTTTGGAGAATGTAGGGCGTAATCCATTCAGACATGATAGCCTCAGGACATGCCTAATTAAGAACACAGTAGACTATCTGCAAGCTAATAGATACATATTTCATTTGACAGCCCCCACTCCTTTTTTCTCTCTCTCTGTCCTAATCTTTCCTTGTCATGTTTTTGAAAGAAGTCTCTTATACTCACCAAAGCTGCATTTATTTGATCAAAAATACAGTAAAAACTGTAATATTGCAAAATCTTACAAAAAATTTCTATTTTAGTATATTTTAAAATATAAAGTAATTTATCCTGGGATGGCGGAAACAGTAATGCTCAGGGAAATTTATTTAAAGTTTTAAAGTAAAAAAAAATTTTGGTTTTTTGTGGGAAACAGTGAGCATTTCAAAAGCACAGGATTTATTTTTAAAAATAATTGTTGTTGTTGGGTCAATTTAATGAAACCTGCGAAATAAGTAATATTTCATCTTTCAAAAAAAAAAAATCTTTCTGACTCCAAACAGTAGTGTGTCTAGGGTTGATGAAACATTTCAGTATCCACAAAAGTGTTTTAAAAGTTATGGTAGACAGAAATTGCATTCACCCGAGGAAGCAAGCTACTTAATTGTTGGATGCAATGCTGACAAAATTTTAAAAATATTTGTGTAAATAATTAGAATAATGAAAATTGCATGTAAATTGAAGTAAATAGGTTTTCTTTTGTAATGTAAACATCTTACTGCGATTAAGACCTTACTCTAATTATTGGAAATAATTGCATTATATATAGTCATATTTATCACTTCATTATAGGTTTACATGTGTATCACATTAATTGGTCTAAAAATAATAATGATACAGTAAAAAATCTAAGGTCAAAAATCTAATCATGCCATTAATAATTTAAATTAATATTATTATGATTATTATTATTATTATTATTAAAATAGTTTTCTGTATTCTGTGTTTGGTAAAACTAATGGCTTTATTCTTGATAAATATCTGAAAGTGAATGTTTAGGGCCAGCAAGTTCTAATTATTTATCATCCTTTTAATTGCGTGTTTATATTAAACTCAAGGACACTTCCTACGAATGTAAGAAACAAAAGACAAAAATGAACAACAAAGCATTTCTCCTCAATGTAGACCTAACAACTTTTGAAATTGGAAATTCTCGAGCAGGGCTTTTGAAAACCTAAAAAATCAGTTTGTTTGTCTTGTTTTGCTTTCTTCCTTTTATTTGGGCAAATTAAAGGGCCTGTACTAAGATCCTCTAATGGAGGGTTTGCCTTCATCAATTCATCAGACAGTTCAGGGCTGTTATTTACCGCCTAATTGTGGTTAAATGTACCTTGGGGAGACTATTAACAGAAATGTGACTCTCTGGAAGCCCACACAGACCACAGTAATCCATGCTGAACTAATAAATAGATGTGGGGCTCATAAATTATAGATAATTTCCTATTTGTGCAGGGAAATAAATGGTTTGTATAACGCTCAGAGAGAGAGAGAGTGAGAAACAGAGAAATAGGGAGAGCTTCTCTTTTGAATTAATGAAAGAATGAGAGGGAAGGTAGTCAAAGAAGGACATGTGCGTTCCCATGGAGATGAAGGCAGGTGTCATTGATCCGTGTTGCTATGGAAAATAGACTCTGGGAGTGTTTGTATTTGTACGATGACCTCAAATGACATTCCAGTGACATCTAAGTCACATTGATTGGCAATAAGTGAGGTCTCGCTATCTCTGTCGAAAATAAGAGTTTGAGGTAAACCATAGCATCGCTGTCAGCGTGGGTGTCTATTTTAAGCACAAGCGTTAAATTTCTGATGACTTTAGCAAGGAGCTGGGCTGATGTGTGCCGTCACTTTAAATATATTTCAGAATAACAAACCCAGCTCTAAGTGTGGGGAGGTGAGGCATCTGTGAGCGTGTTTTCATTCCAGATCTGACTGAAGTAGAGGAGGAGTCCGGGACAGCGAGAGGATGCGTTAGTGTTGAAATGAGCCCGCACTGCGGGAATGCCACAGCAGTCCACAGCTCAATGATTCATTACTGAGAAGCTCCATCATTATATCTGTCAATCAAAACCACAAGTGAGGAGCTCTACAATGCACATGCCTATTGATGCTTCTGATGTTGTTAATGCAAAGCTGACACAAGCTCCTTACAGTTTAAAGTGATAGTTTGAATAAAATAAGTTTTGTCATCATTTACACACTAATCAATGTGTGTCATTTCTGTGCAATTAGTGTCACCAAATATGATTTTGAAAATAATGACTTGTAGTTTAGAGTTTACTCCTCATTTACTCACATTTCATGACTTCCAAACCGTATGACTGTTTCTATTGAGACCATAAACAATTTGTCAATACAAAAAAAAAAAAAAAATAAAAAAAAATCATCAGATTGGAATGAAAATGAGGGTGAGTAAATAATTTTCTTTTCTGTGAACTATCCCTTTTTTCAGTTTGACCAATTTTCTTCGTTTTCCCTATATCATGGTATTCGGTTTTTTGTAGCTGTATTTGTCTTTTCAGAGTGTTATAGTTCAGTTTAATTGTGTTTGTTTGTCAGAGTGTTCTAGTTCAGTTAATTTTTATTTCAGTTTATTTTAGTTTTTAGGGTGTCAGTTACTCCGCTAACTGTTAATATTAAAAAAAAAGTTCATTCATCAGTTATTTAGAAGTTAAATTTAAAGCCTGAGTAGGTATGTTTTATTTTATTTCAGTAAGCAAGAATGTTTTTATTAAATTTTAATTTTGAGTTTTAAATTACAATATTCAAGGGTTAGTTCACCCAAAGATGAAAATTCTGTCATCAGTTACTCACCCTCATGTCGTTCCAAACCTGTAAGATCTTTGTTCATCTTCAAAACACAAATTAAGACATTTTTTTATGAAATCCGAGAGCTTTCTGACCCTGCATAGACAGCAACGCAACTGACACATTCAAGGCCCTGAACGGTAGTAAGGACATCATTAAAATAGTCCATGTGACATTAGTGGTTCAACCTTAATTTTATGAAGCTACGAGAATACTTTTTGTGTGCAAAGAGAACAAAAATAGCGACTTTATTCAATGCATACATGTGGCATTCTGACGTAGATCTTATATGGTCCTATATGGGTAATGAAGGTCTTACGGGGTAGAACGACATGAGGGTGAGTAATTCATGACAGATTTTTCATTTTTGGGTGAACTAACCCTTTAACAGTTTCAAACAGGTTTCTGGAACACTTCCCCAGTCTTCCATTGGTCAGACAAACGAATAGTCCCACCCCCAAATTCAAACCTCTGACTTGAGTCATTGTTGCTATGTAAGGTTGGTTGATGGAAAATGCAAAGATACTATCATACACTTGAAGGACTGTTTGATGTCAGGATGCTGTGATGTTCCTTTATGAGAGTGCTGCAGGACATCTTTCACATATGTCTCTCTTTACATCCTTCCTCATCCATTTCCAGAGTCATATAAAGAGGGTGGCAGGGCTGTCAGGACCACAGTCTCCGAGCACAGTGGCTGCTCTTTCTGTGCCAGCCAGTGCCATGAACAATGGATCAGAGTATGCAGGAATGGTTCCGGGTGGATGGAAGGGAATGCCAAGGATTTAGGAAGGAAAGTAGCTCAAGTTGGAGCCCACAATGTACCACAGAGACAAACACTGATACACATAGGAAAATCATGAGGAGCAATGTAGCAGTAGATATGAAACATTATTATTGTGGACGCCTTTGCATATACAGTGGCCATAAAGAATCTATCTATCTATCTATCTATCTAAATATGCACTCTTGGTTGTATATGTGGGTGAGTCTGTTTGTGAAATTACAATCCAGCTCTCCAGCTCAAAGAAGACACAGAAAGCAAAATGCTTGCTCTCATTTCTTTCTGAGTTCATTTAAATTCTCCTCTAATACACACAAACTCAAACACACACACACATATAGACTTACAAGTACACATTCCATTTGTGCCGTGTCAATGGAGGGAAAACACGCACGGATAACATCTATTCCACAGTCAGTACAAGTGAGAGGAAATGAACGAATGCGGCAGCTAATAGAGATGAATAATGAAGCTCAGTGGAGCCGAGTCTGAAATGGCATCAGTCAGTTATATTAGTATATACTTATTACGTCAAACTGAATAATCTGTGCTAAATACACTTGGTTATATATTCATTGAAGTCACCTATTCAAAGCATTGGGGCAGTGTCACATCTCTGTTTTACTCTCACCCATTTTCCTTTTCAACTTTTCCCTAATTTCTTTTTTTCCTTAACTCTCATTAGGAAAGGAGAAACAGGTTTAGTTAGCTGTATGTGTTAATATGCATTATTATTATTATAGCATTACTATTTTTAGGGGTTAAGTTAGTTAGTATTTAGTTTTAGTTATTATGTTTAGTATATAGGTAGAGGTTGTAGGTATTCTGAAATAGTATTCTCATACTAGGAAACTCAGTGGCTACAGAAACTATTTGGTTACCAACATTCTTCAAAATATCCACTTTTGTGTTCAACAGAAGAATGACGTTAATTTAAATTTGGGAAAACATGAGTAAATGATGAGTAAATAATGATACTATTTTCATTTTTGGGTGAACTATCCATTTAAAACCCCCTATATATCTAAGCATTACGGTTTCAAAAATTAATTATTCACATTTAGCGAATAAAAATACTACATACGCTGAAAAAAATGTTTCATTCATCCAATTAAAAAAATTATAGATGTGAATCATTACCCTAATTTTTTAAAATTGGATGAATGAAAAAAAAATGTTCAGTGTAAATAATAACTGAAAGTCTGGACATGTATGCAATATGTGCATATCTTCGATATTAATGCATTATGTTCCCTTTCATGGGAACTTCGAACTGCGTCCTCTAGGGGTCGCTATGGGGAACGCCTCGTCGTGACCCGTGTCTGAAGCATACAATCAAAAAACACCAACAACATGTTGGCCGGCGACAGCCATGACGTCACTACCGGTGCGACTATAGTATAAATAGGCGCTGTGAGCACACATCATTCACTTCTTCGTCTTCATTGACTGTTTTGTTTGAAGCGTGCATTACTGTGGTAAGAGCGATCTCTATTCATACCAATATGGCGAGCACTAGCAAAGCATTTAAAGATGTGTGCATCCATGTTGACGTTGTTTAACATCTGATGACACACACGATCTATGCGTTATTTGTTTGGGCGAAGAGCACGCACGCGATGTCTCCGAGGGGGCAATCGGCGTGCACTGCGAGCGTTTTTTCCAAGGGAAAAAGCTCCGCTCTCGTTTGTCTCTCTTTTCGAGGAAAAAGGGGCAGCCATCTGCTTCCCGTTATTCAGGACCCGCCGCTGCTGAGGCAAGGAAGGGAATGAGCTCGTGGGGATCACAGATGGATCTGGCCGATGAGTTTGAAGAGAGGTTTCCCATTCGCGATCGTCGGCTGTGCACGAGAGTGAGCCGCTGGAGGATGATGTTATTTCATTAACATTGTCTGATTCAGGGGCCAGTGCTCTGCTGGGATCAGCCCAGCAAAAGCAGGAAATATCTGAGGAGGGCAAAGAAGCTGAGGCTGAGCCTTCCCAATCCTCCTGCCCTGCGTATGATGAGCTTTTGGAAATTATGGATCGCGCCACGGCGAGGCTTTACTTGCCGTGAAGCGGGTGAAGAAAGTGACGTCACGAAATATCTCAATGAACGTTATTTTTCAGGTCATAACCCTCCAGCTCAGGTGAGCCTTCCTTTCTTTCCTGTTTCCATATAAACATTGAGGACGGAATGGAAGAGGCCGGTTTTTTTCCTATTAAGGACCAAAGACTCCCTTCCTTGAAATCTCGCTCGGATGCCAGAGCATACGCAGCAGCAGCAGCAGGTCGGGCTGTCGCTTCATTGCACACGATGGTGATGCTCTAAGCATATCAGGCTGACCTACTGAAAGACCGGGATAGCGGCCTTCACGAAGTCCGGGTCTGAGCCCGAACAAACCCAGGGGTCCTAGCCCGTCTCGGTTTGAGGATCAGAGACTGGCTCAGAAGGCTAGTGTCGCGGCTCGCGCTCCTCCTCTGCCTGCGGGTAGGGGTAGGAATAATCGCGGGTCGAAGGTAGTTAAAAGACCTAAGGGATGTGATCCAGGCAGGGTGTCAGCGCTTTGTCCGGATCAGAGTGATACCTCAGTATCTACTAATTTCTTTCCATGGTTTTACATCTGCCCTTATCTTCACCTTCCTAATTCCCCTGTAACCACCATCTCTCCACCTGACCGAGGTTAGGTGGGAAATTTTCCTGCATTATAGTCTCCTATGCTGGACCTATTAGGTTTGGTTGGTTCTATGGCTTCATAGTGACCATCTTACTGATGGTCCGGTCTAGAGGCTTCTTCGGACAGAGCTCCGACGCGGGAACCATGGTGGGTGAGTAAGATCCATGTCTAAATATATGTATATAAAAAAATATATATATGTGGTATCTAATGAGATGGTGGTTGGGGTAAACCCTTATGCTGTGTCTTGCAGTGTGTTGCAATATGTACAAATGTCCCATACTTGTTTTTGTGCGAATGTAATTATAATTAAAACAATTGCATACCAGAATCTCACAGGAAATACATTTTTTGCAATCAAGCAGTATACGTGTATAGGCGCGTTTCCATTACCCTTCAAATTGTGCAAATTGAAATTGAAAATTGAAAATACGCCTAATGGAAATGCGTCAATTTCGCAAAAACGCCCATATATCGCAAAAAAAGTTTTTCAGGCAATGCGAAAAAGGAATAATTCGCAAAACTGCAATGGAAACGGCTTTTTCGCATTTATAGGTCACATGACGTATGTAAAGTCATATGATCATTCTTCAATGTACTATAACCTCCAAGAAACACATCATACGTGGCCGCTCTCCAGTATAAGGGGCTTTCCCTACCATTAATGCTTAGACAATTTACACTGCACACGTCTGCGGTGCAGTGGGGCTCTGATACGGCCACTGAAGCTGATTGCTGCCACAATGCTTGTGTTTATTCCAGAATCCAGCCGCGCCACGCACGTTTCTCAAGCGGCTCTCTGTGCTGCTTCTGTAAAGATACACACATACGACTCCTTTGAATAAATATAGCCAAAATCCGTTGCCATGACTTATCGCGAGAGGCAAAAGGTTACGTTTTAGTCAATGGAAACGCCGTCATTTCGCAATACATTTTTATCGACATTTATAAAATATCGCCAAAGTTTTGCGCAAATCTGTAATGGAAACGCACCTTATGTGTTCTCTGTTCTTAACATCTCCCTTTTATCATAGTGACAGCAGACAGGAGCATAACCCAAATCAGATTAATACCTGCTGTTCAGTAGTATTAATTTTCACACTCAGTTTCCAAAATTACTTTTAGGCTTGACAGATCACTTTGCAGGCACAATGTAATCTATTTGCATTGACACTCCCTTTTATCTTGCACTTTTATGGCGACACACCCCAAATTACATCTTCAATCAAGGACAGTCCACAACAACTGACAAGATATCCTATTTTGTATAAGTTTGCATGCAAAACTTTACTAAATCAATGGCTAAATTCATTAAAAAGCCACATGACACTAAATTACAACACTGTGCACTTGCTATTTATTATTGCAGCAGGTCAGTAAAGGCTGAACTTTTCTCATTAAAATGCTACTGTTTTCCTAAGCTGATAAATACAAGGGCATAAATAATACGGCAGTTATTACTAGCAACATCTTGTGTAATTTGGCACCCATCTGGCAGACAGATGCACTTATGGGTGATGTTATGTGAACTCTTGCTGAAGTAGGGCTTTCTCAATGCTCCTTTATTCCTCCCTCTGATACTCCAGCATCTATATATATATATATATATATATGATGACAGGCTCATGTTCGGTTTGGCAGATTTGTTTTGCAGCTTGAAGAAGATGTTTGTGTCTCAGCTCTTGAAACATGAGGCATGTGGGGGGGGTTGGTTGCTGTTGATTTCAGACTGTTGATGGAAGGCTTTATTGGGTTATGCTGTGCAGCGTGTGTAGCACAAGAGCAAGGAGGCTGGGGAGAGGTGTTTATGTAATCCACGCTGAAAAGAGCAGTAGTGCAGAAGAAAAGAAGTGTAATTAAACAACAGAGATGAGAGAAGAGAAGTTCCCTCAGGTGCTTCATTCGGCAGCCTATGTGAATAAACACTTCTCGGTTATGAAGGAAAGAAAGAGCTTTAACCATCTTTATTAAGATGATTGCAACGGTATCTTTCACAATCTTATTTAAATATAATTATAAATATAATAAAAAATAATAATAAATAAATTTTATTTTTTTATTTTAAAATATAAAAAAATGTTTTTAAATGTTTTGTTTTTTTTATTTATTTTTAATTTTTTTAACATAATTAACAGCTCTCTGCCCATGTGTTCAACTGTTCTGTTTCCTGACGATGCACTGTTGAAACAACATTGTGTGCTTGATGGGAAAGTCAGGACACTTCTTCCTAGACTTTTTATGTCCCAGATATTCACACAGTACAACAATAGATCCAAGTTCCTCTTGCCAGTTAATCAATAGCCTGTTCTTTGTTACCATCCCAATGCACAATTCACAAGGATAATATGTAGCAAATGTCAGCAGTGCAGTTGTGCATAAAAATGCAAAGTCACGGCGATTCTATACTGTCAGATAACAGCCACTTGAATTTATCTCATAAATAAACAATGTATTGGACTGGATTCTTAATTAAATCTGCTGCCTGGGACTTAACGATATAAAGAGTTGAGAAACAAATTGAAAACAGAGGGATGGGAGATTCGTTATAGAGCATTCGTTGTGCGAATGAACAGACGTGAGCTACAAATAACTCTAAGAATAACTCCTTTCTTATTTGCTTCATTTTTTTCTTCCTCTTCTTTTATGTTTCTTCACCCCAGAATGCAGGTTATGGAAGGCAGCTTTTATTTTCCTTGAAAACAAGGTTTTACCTATCACAATATATCCTTGTTTTTTTCCTTCTCTTTGTTATGTTTTTATTGATCTTTTTTTATATAGTTTAGTCAGAACTTTACTCTTTAAACCAGGGTTTTTCACCCTGACGTTTTTTCAACCTTTTGTTTTTTTTGCCAAAGAACTCTAAATATAATGTTTTCCTTGCAAGTGATTTCTTTACTAAAATATGTAGGCAGCTGTGTATTTTCATGTACAGTATAAGATCCCATTAATATTATAAAGACAACAGGTTGTTATTTAATGAATTTGCAAAATATAAAATTAAATATTTTGTTTTCTTTAATTATTACAAAGACTCTATTAAAATATTATCTGGAATTTTGTGACATATATACAGGTGCATCTCAATAAATTAGAATGTCATGTAAAAGTTAATTTATTTCAGTATCAACTCAAATTGTGAAACTCGTGTATAAATAAATTCAATGCACACAGACTGAAAAATCTTTGGTTCTTTTAATTGTGATTATTTTGGCTCACATTTAACAAAAAACCCACCAATTCACTATCTCAACAAATAGAATATGGTGACATACCAATCAGCTAATAAACTCAAAACACCTACAAAGGTTTCCCGAGCCTTCAAAATGGCCTCTCAGTTTGATTCACTAGGCTACACAATCATGGGGAAAACTGCTGATCTGACCAGAAGACAATAATTGACACCCTTCACAATGAGGGTAAGCCACAAACATTCATTGCCAAGAAGCTGGCTGTTCACAGGGTGTTGTATCCAAGCATGTTAACAGAAAGTGAGTGGAAGGAAAAAGTGTGGAAGAAAAAAGATGCACAACCAACCGAGAGAAACCGCAGCCTTATGAGGATTGTCAAGCAAAATCGATTCAAGAATGTGAGTTAACTTCACAAGGAATGGACTGAGAATGGGGTCAAGGCATCAAGAGCCACCAAAACAGACGTGTCAAGGAATTTGGCTACAATCGTCGTATTCCTCTTGTTAAGCCACTCCAGAACCACAGACAACGTCAGAGGCTAAGGAGAAGAACTGGACTGTTGACCAGTGGTCCAAAATCCTCTTTTCAGATTAGAGCAAGTTTTGTATTTCATTTGGAAACCAAGGTCCCTGGTCTGGAGGAAGGGTGGAGAAGCTCATAACCAAAGTTGCTTGAAGTCCAGTGTTTATTTTCCACAGTCTGTGATGATTTGGGGTTTAATGTCATCTGCTGGTGTTGGTCCATGTTGGTGTTTTTGAAAACCAACGTCACTGCACCTGTTTAGCAAGAAATTTTGGAGCACTTCATGATTCCTTCTACTGACCAGCTTTTTGAAGATACTGATATCATTTTCCAGCAGGATTTGGCACCTACACACACTGTCAAAAGCACCAAAAGCTGGTTAAATGACAATGGTGTTGGTGTGCTTGACTGGCCAGCAAACTCACCAGACCTGAACCCCATAGAGAATCTATGGGGTATTGTCAAGAGGAAAATGAGAAACAAGAGACAAAAAAAATGCAGATGAGCTGAAGGCCACTGTCACAGAAACCTGGGCTTCCATTACCACCTCAGCAGTGCCCCAAACTGATCAACTCTATGCCACGCCGAATTGAGGCAGCAATTAAAGCAAAAAGAGCCCCTACCAAGTATTGAGTACATGTAAAATAAATGAACATACTTTCCAGAAGGCCCACCAATTCACAAAAAAAAGTTTTATTGGTCTTATGAAGTATTCTTTTTTTTGAGATAGTGAATTGGTGGGTTTTTGGTAAATGTGAGCCAAAATCATCACAATTAAAAGAACCAAAGACTTAAACTATTCAGTCTGTGTGCATTGAATTTATTAATACAAGAGTTTCACAATTTGAGTCGAATTACTAAAATAAATGAACTTTTCCACGACACTCTAATTTATGAGTGGCACCTGTAGATTCTCTGAAGAGTTCAGAGCCAAAAGTTATAAGTGCTCTAGTGCTAAAATTATTAATTTCTCATGCTCCTATATGTTTATGTTCAGTTATTTTACTTTAATAGGAAAGAAAATAAACTATTTATTGCCCTTTTAAAGTGAAAATTACTGAACCTACACATGGGGCTGATAAAATGCTAATTTTAGAAGAAAAATTTCAGATGGCACTTAGAGACTTTTGCATCTGAACTCTTCATATTATATGTGTATGTATCTATATATAAGATATATATATATATATATATATCTATATATATATTAGATACTGTGTATATGGTGTATAATATATATATTTATATTATAATTTTTTTAAAGCCATATTGCGAATTTTTTATACAAAACTATAGGCGATTTGTTTATTAGTGTGTTTTTATGTGTATTTCAAACCAGCGGTGTCAATGGAATAATCATTATAATGCTATTTATCCTTGATGATCTATCTATTAATCATCTGTCTGTCTGTCTGTCTATTCATGGAAGCCCATTTCAGCCACAGGAAAAGAAAACAAATTTTTTTTATATATGACAATTTAGACTTTTTTCTCACAATTCTAAGATATAACCTCTGAAATCCTTTTAATTTTTTTATTTAATTTTTTCTCACAATTCTGACTTTTTTCTCTGAATTCTGAGTTTAAATCTCACAATTCCATTTCTTAGGTTTCTGCCACAGACTAAAACTTTAAAAAAGGTAATTGCATGTTTATATCTAACAATTCCGTTTGTTATAAACATCTCATAATTCTGACATTTTTTCTCACAATTGCAAGTTTTTATCTTGCAATTCTAACAAGCTTCCACAATTAAAAAGTTTGACCCCAGCTGGAAAACCCTTGCATTAAATGAACACAATAGTAAATCAGATCTTTCAAGGTTAAGTGCAACATAATTAAAATGTCAAAATAAGTTAGATAAACCTGTATGCATGTAAATTACTTTGAACATCATCTGCCTACCGATCGCTCCGTGCATGGCAGAAATGTGTTTGAATATGAAAGACATTAAAAAGTAATTTGCAGCAATCACAAATTAGGATTGTGGTAAAAATTTTAGAAAACAAACTCGACAGACAGCACACTTTGTTCTCCCCTTTCTCAGTAGACCATGCTATTCTGAACCCAAACAATGCAGCCTCTTTGACCAGAGAATGCCATCGGCCTCATCCTATCTTGGGATAGTGGCTGGCTAATGTTCCATGCATCATTAAAGAGAGCAGCAGACCAAAGCTCCTGGCACAGATGACCAGAAGAGAGAGGGGGAGAAGTGAACTCTCTCCCTCCATTGATACTGCTGCACAATGTTTATGTTTCTGCTCCAAATAGACATGAAAGACTGAGTGCAGAACTGAGCCTCGGGGGCCTGACGCCTCAAGTAAAATCATATTAGGATTTAATCTGATCTAATTCTGTGCCTGTTGATAATACCTATTCACTACCCAGAGCAGGTGCTATAAATACCCTTTATTGGAGGAAGGGGGCATTGGGAAGGCCAATGACTCCCTGTTTGTGGTTTGCATAGTCTTGCGTAGCCAAATCTCTGATTAAAAAGAGGTCTGGTCCTCATTGCAGCCTATTCTAGAGAAAAACAGAGGTCTGGTCCTCATTGCAGCCTATTCTAGCGAAAAACAGTCTACTATAAGACAGGAAGAGACTGTCTGACCGACTTGCTTGTTTTACCATAACATAAAAAAATTCAACATTGAAAACCAGTTGAAATATGTGTGTGTGTTGTTGTGTGTGTGTGTGTGTGTGTGTGTGTGTGTGAATGTGTAAATTCATGATCATGTTAATTTCCTCTATTTTTGCATTTAATTTAACATTGCCATCATCTAATGCTCACTTACAGTTAATCTTTAATAACACTAATAATTTAATAACACAAATGTAGCAAATCTCAATATGAATATCAGTGTTTCATGCTGTAATTACAAAACATTTTGTAATATTTATTTAAAAAAATAAAAAATATATATTTAAAAGTACATGCTAATGTGTAGCATTTTAAAAAAATCAAATTTAGTGTATTTGTATTTTGAATATTAAAATAGAACTAAAAAAGAAATTAATTTATTCAAACAATATTATCACAAGTAAATATTAATACATATTTAATTACAATTTAATAACTAGCTATTTAATTAACTGTTTACATTTAATTAACTATTTTAGTTTTACTAACATTAAAAATAATATTAATACTGAAGACTTGATAACCTGTCAAACTTTGGCAAATCCAGTGAGTGAACTAAATCAACATTGAACTGAACTGAGCTGAAAAATGACACTATTGTCTTCTGTAGAGCTGCTTAATACTGAACTTATTAATTTTGCCCAACACTGACACTGTGATTGAACCCAGAAAAAAGTTTAATTTGATGTACTAAAATAACTAGAACTGAAATAAAAATTACTGAAAACAATAAAAAATAACAAAATTACTAATACTTTAAAATTAAAGTGAAAACAAAAATAAATAAATAAAAACTAATTCAAAATATTAATAAAACTACAATAGTATTTCAATAATACTAAAATTACCCTGGTATTCTGTAGAGCTGTTTTACAGCTGAACTTGAAGTTGTTTGATGAACTTTGCAACATACAGATTGCTATTTTCCTGTTTATTACTATGAAGCTGCTTTGACACAATCTGCATTGTATAAAGCGCTTGCTGAATCGGATAACTTGGTAAACATGACTGTGCTTGCAGGTGGACTGAGTAAACAAAACCTGTGTGACCTGAGCTGCACAAAGCCAGCCAATCAGATAGCAGCTTGCCAGACTGTGAAAGTACATTCCAGTTTTGTGTCCAATATGCATCAGACGGTCAGAGAGTGGACTGTGGACAGTCCGTGGGTGTGCTGTCTGTGGCTGAGACTATGTTTAGGATGAGAAGAGCATAAAAATGCAGAGACAAACTGCAAAATTGAGTTCTCTCTTTGCGTGGAATGAAATGAAGATGGCCGTTTAAGCTACTGAGCCAAGACACTGGGCAGGAATATGCATAAATGATATACTTCCCTCAGATTTAATCTTATGCAGTAGCTATAGAGTGATGCAGCCAGGAAGTACATTACAGCAGCTCATTCTTTAGTTCAAGTTCATTTTTTACAGTCGGTACGTTCATTTTTTAACATAAAGTAAGTATAAATCAGATTAGCCTTATGTAAGCTTATAACATAAAAAACATTATTTCAGGAACAGACTGTGCGTAAGAGTAAATGTGTGTTTGTATTTTCAAAAGGTAAAGCAACGTAACCCTAGAGGCGCCCTGCATGATGAATCATCCTGGTGGAATGGCCCATCATCCTGAAATTCACTCTGTCTCTCCCTCGTAGTTTCTTTTCCTCTCACTGGCCAGAATACATATTATCCAAGGTTTGAAGTAGTTTTGAAGCATTCAGGAAGTTTAAAATCCAAATTAAGCAATTAGGCAATAAACAGGAAGCAAGTATTGCATGGAGTGAGTTACATTAGCATGTCCATTACAGTAAATGTCATAAGGTCACTTAACAGTTACCAGAAGTATTTTACGACTGAACTCAGCAGACCATTAACACAAGCTCAATATAGCTCACTGAGGCAGGCAGACACATCTCCCTATTTGGCGGTTTCAGACAGGCTCACACCATTAAGACTGGCTAACACAACACAAGAGATTAATACCACTCAGACCGACACCATTAAGACTAGCAAAAAGCACTCATGCAAGTTAATGCTGCATACAAATGACTCTACATTGGCACTCATGGTCTTCTGTACTTGTAGGATATGCCGTTAGCATGTCTGAAATACACAACATGGCTGGAGGCGGTGTCGGTTTATATTCCCAAGGATGGCCAAATAAACCGCTGACTTGGCTGATGTTAACAATTGGTGAAGTGTGGAGTGAAATATTTTAGGGAAGCATCTTCATTGTTGCTATAGAGTTCACTTAACTCTGCAGTGGCTGCGAGTCCTGCAAGGCAATGTTTGATTCGATCTTGAGAGTTTAAGTTCACAATTGGTCACATGGATGAAGTATGGATGTGACAAGCATTAACTTTTTTTTATATATATATTTATATACATTTATATATAATTGTTTTTTAAAGTAAATACATTCATAAACTGTATATATATATATATATATACCACTATTTAACAAGTTTGGAGGCAGTAAGAGTTTTTTTTAAATGTTTTAATGTTAAATATATATTGTTACTATTTAAAATAACTCTTTCTATTTGAATATATTTTAAAACAATTTATTCCTGTGATGGCAAAAGCTGGATTTTCAGCAGTGTTACTCTTCAGAAATCTTTCTATTATACTGATTTGGTGCTCAATAAACATTTGTGACCTCGGACCACAAAACCAGTCATAAGGGTGAGAGCGGAGGGGGAAGAGGTGAGACGGACAACACACACAGCTTCGCGTTCAGACAGTTTCATTTCACTCCCATCAAGTTAAAAACACAAATAAATGCACAGCCATTTGCACTCTGCATCGAAAACATATATATGAACGCGCTGTTGCACCTCTGAGAACTTTTAAGGCTTATCCTGTGGCGTTTAAATAACCCATTGATGGGTTGTGTCACAGAGCTGTAAAAACAGTTACACTCACTAAGTGAATGAATCGCGTTTGTGCTGAACTTTTAATAAAAAGCAAAAACAAACACTCTTCTTTGATCCATTAATGTTGCTCTCAATTAATGTGCGCAATGTCATCTCTCAGTCTGAAACGTCTGTCATAGCAAATCAACACATGCTGTTGTGAATAATTAAGCGAAGCGTCTTCTCATAGGATAAGAACACGCAGTCTCATGAATAATTTAATAGACACCGACACGTCATCGATGTACTATAGTCCATTGCCACGTCACAAATTGTGACGTCAACACAATGTAGATTTTAAACCCGTAAGATGAAAATAGTGCAAAAAAGCTTAAAATGAACCAATTTTCTCCAACAGTTAAAGTATCGGAGGCAACAGTGATTATATGATGTGTGCAAACAAACACTCTGCTAAAATCTCAGAAAAAGTAGTCTGGGCATGGGCGTAGCTTGTGGGGAGGCCGCGATTAAAGAATTTTACTAAATAATTATTTATAACGTTTTTTCTATGAAGTAAAAATGCATATAATGTAGTAAATAATCCATGTAAAAGTTAATACATAAAAGTTAATACATTTTAAATTGTTATTGTAAGTAAATTAATAAATCAAAACAAACTTAACGTCTCCCTCAATCTCATTTGCGTAATAATTGTCATGTGACGAATCTGCATTTTGGTGGATAATAAACTTAGCGGTAATGCTTGCCTGTTGTGTGGAATAAAATGATGTTCCGCGTTTTTAACAACATACACAAACTGCAGAGAAATCTGGAGACAATGAAAAACTCAGATGAAGATATTAATGCCGTGCTTGATGATTCCGGACCCGGACAATCAGATAAAGGTGATCCACAGGACGCAGCAGGTTTAGCCACACACTACTTTATTGCCGACCATTTACATCCAAATGTTATTTAATTTTCACAGAACACAACCTTTAAATAGATTTTAGAATATAAACTGTTTATCGTCTATTCAGTAAGACTAAATAAAAAGTGTGCGCCTCATTGCACATTAACTAGAATCAAGCCCAACAAGTCTGTTTAAACAGTGGATGAGTAATTCACTCCTTGATTTGCTTAATAAAATCCTCCTTTGAGATTGTTTTGACAGACATGTTTATTGTGCATTTTAAACGTGTTTACTGCTAAGTTTAGTGTGGCAAAATAGAAGTGCAGCTGTAATTCGTGGGCAATGTATGTGGTTACCATGACAACCTCACGCACTTGCCACTGCTCTATGTGAATGTGAATATGTAGATTTACTATAGCAAAACTAAAATGTGTTTAAAAGTACGTCTGACCAAATCCACCGGTTCGGTTTGGCCCCACCAAGCTCAAACGTCAAGCTACACCTATGAGTCTGGGGTTTCATGACCCTTTAAAGTTGTGAAGTTGAAGTTGTCCAAATGCATATTACTAATCAAAAATAAAGTTTTTATATATTTACAGTAGGAAAATTACAAAATATATCCATGGAACATGATATTCCTTAATATCTACCTGATTTGGCAGAAAAGAAAAATCGATTAATTTTGCACCCTACAATGTATATTTGGCTATGGCTTAAAAATATACCCCAGCGACCCCTTCAGACTGGTTTTGTGGTCCAGGGTCACATTCATTATTATTGAAAACAGTTGTTGTTGTTTTTTAAACCACAATACATTTTTAATAACGTATATAGAAATATATATTTTTTGACCATTATGACTTTTACTGTTCCTTCGATCAATTTTATGTCATTGCTGGATGAAACTAATTAATTTTTTAAAGGTGACATATCATGAAAATCTGACTTTTCCAGGTTTTAAGTGCTATAATCAGGTCCCCGGTGCATCTACCAACCAAGGAAACGTGAAAAAGATTAACCCAATCACTTTGTTTAGGTAAGCATTTTTCTGCAAGCGTCTGAAAAAACGAGAGCGTCTGATTTCGCTCCCTTGGTGACGTGGCAAAGGGATCTCATTATAATATTACCGCCCCTTAATCTGTAAACTTCCACTCAAGGCACCGTCATTTTGATTTCGCAAGCAAAAACGGTGTACCATCTCTAATGCCATGGCGAAAGTTTGAGAAAAACACGCTAACTGTTCTATCTTTGGCTGCACAGACGAGCACAGAACACTATTTAGAGTCCCAGCCTCAGAGGAGACAAGAGAGCAGTGGATTTTTTAAATTTATTTAATGTATATTGCTGCTGCCACACAGATCTAAAATAAACATGCGATATATTTCCCAGCTGTTTACCTTCACAGACAAACTTGTGTGTGAATGAGAATGAGAACTTAGTTTAGTACTCACGTGCTGTGACAGCAGCTTTCTGTCCGTGTGCTTCGGATGTGTGTGCTCAGAAAACCGTATATCAGAAATGTAAACTCATATGGTTTAAAACGCATGATTTCAGCACAATAAACATGACAATCAGAACCAAAACAGACGTTTTTAGCAGGTACAAGCTGTAATGGCGCAGCTCTATTCTGGAAAAGGGGGCGGGAGCAGCAGCTCATTTGCATTTAAAGACACAGGCCCGAAAAACAGCTGGTTTCTGCTTCCACTCAAAATAGGCATTTTCAAAATTATATAATAAATGATCTGTGGAGTATTTTGAGCTGAAACTTCACTGACACATTCTGGGGACACCAGAGACTTATATTACATATTGTGAAAAGGGGCATAATATGTCACCTTTAAAAAAATCTTACTGACCCCAAACTTTGGAATGGTAGTATATATATATACAGTGGGTACGGAAAGTATTCAGACCCCCTTAAATTTTTCACTATTATATTGCAGCCATTTGCTAAAAATAATTTAAGTTAATTTTTTTTTCCTCATAAATGTACACACATCACCCCATATTGAAAGAAAAACACAGAATTATTGACATTTTTGCAAATTTATTAAAAAAGAAAAACTGAAAATATCACATGGTCCTAAGTAGTCAGACCCTTTGCTCAAGATTTAGTATAAGCACCCTTTTGAGCTAATACAGCCATGAGTCTTTTTGGGGAAAGATGCAACAAGTTTTTCACACCTGGATTTGGGGATACTCTGCCATTCCTCCTTGCAGACCCTCTCCAGTTCTGTCAGGTTAGATGTAAACGTTGGTGGACAGCCATTTTTAGGTCTCACCAGAGATGCTCAATTGGGTTTAAGTCAGGGCTCTGGCTGGAGCATTCAAGAACAATCACAGAGTTGTTGTGAAGCCACTCCTTCGTTATTTTAGCTGTGTGCTTAGGGTCATTGTCTTGTGGAAGGTAAACCTTCGGCCCAGTCTAAGGTCCTGATCACTCTGGAGAAGGTTTCCGTCCAGGATATCCCTGTACTTGACCACATTCATCTTTCCCTCGATTGCAAACAGTCGTCCTGTCCCTGCAGCTGAAAAACACCCCCACAGCATGATGCTGCCACCACCATGCTTCACTGTTGGGACTGTACTGGACAGGTGATGAGCAGTGCCTGGTTTTCTCCACACATACCCCTTAGAATTAAGGCCAAAAATTTCTATCTTGGTCTCATCAGACCAGAGAAATCTTATTTCTCACCATCTTGGAGTACTTCAGGTGTTTTTTAGCAAACTCCATGCGGGCTTTTCATGTGTCTTGCACTGAGGAGAGGCTTACGTCGGGCCACTCTGCCATAAAGCCCCGAACTGGTGGAGGGCTGCAGTGATGGTGATTTCTAACTTTCTCCCATTTCCCGACTGCATCTCTGGAGCTCAGCCACAGTGATATTTGGGTTCTTCTTTACCTCTCTCACCAAGGCTCTTCTACCCCGATAGCTCAGTTTGGCCGGACGGCCAGCTCTAGGAAGGGTTCCGGTCGTCCCAAAATGTCTTCCATTTATGGATTATGGAGGCCACTGTGCTCTTAGGAACCGTAAGTGCAGCAGAATTTTTTTTTGTAACCATGGCCAGATCTGAGCCTTGCCACAATTCTGTCTCTGAGACTTTAGGCAGTTCCTTTGACCTCATGATTCACATTTGCACAGACATGTACTGTGAGCTGTAAGGTCTTACATAGACAGGTGTGTGGCTTTCCTAATCAAGTCCAATCAGTATAATCAAACACAGCTGGACTCAAATGAAGGTGTAGAACCATCTCAAGGATGATCAGAAGAAATGGACAGGACAGCATATTAAATATATGAGTGTCACAGCAAAGAATCTGAATACTTAGGACCATGTGATATTACAGTTTTTCTTTTTAATAAATCTGCAAAAATTTCAACAATTCTGTGTTCTTCTGTCAATATGGGGGTGCTGATGTGTACAAATGAGGAAAAAAATTAACTAAATGATTTTAGCAAATGGCTGCAATATAACAAAGAGTGAAAAATTTAGGGGTCTGAATACTTTCCTACCCACTGTATATATATATATAAATATATATATATATATATATTATATATATCATATATATATTTATATATATACAGTATATATACCAGTGGTGGGCCGTCAGGGCAAGCAAAGCCTTCTCTGCTGGCCTAAAAACAGAATCACTGATTTAGTTGTAATATATTTTTCCATGAATGTGTATAAAATTATTTCCAATAGTCTATTCTCTTAATTTCATAACTTTTCTCTTGGTTGCACTGCTTCCAGCAGTTTATGTTTATATTAGAGCTTTTATCCAATCATATTTCAGCACTCGGGTTGCCAGGGTGCAAAGACCAATCTGCCTTTAAGGTCTTCAGAATCAACAGTGCAGGCGTCTGTATCTTAAAATCAATGGCAATGAAAATGTTGCTTTAACCAATCAGATTTCGAGTTGTTAGCACCAGGGCCATCTAGCTGGCTAACGATAACGTCAGCATTTTCTCGTCCTTCGATTGGATGGTCAGCGTACTAGCTAGAAAACAGCATCACTGTAAATCATTTTACTAAAACTTAGTAAAACTTGTATTACTGTTTCTCAGGTTTAGATTTTCAGTGCATTTTGAAAAAATATTTGCCTACTATATTTAGTCAATCTAAAAACAGTAGTCCTAAATGACTGCGAAAAACAACCACACACCTCCTCAGCACCACTGCGGTCAAGCCAGCCGCACTTCAGGAAAACACGGTCAAGCCAGCCGCGATTGAAATTATGGTGCGCGTGTATTATTATAATTATGGTAATAGCAGGAACAACACAGGGAACGCGCTTTCAGAGCGCTTTTCATCTAGACGCCCAGAATTGAGATATGAGTACATTTTTTAGGATTTTTTTTGCCCATCTGCTTTAATATTCGTGTAATTTATTGTTGTCTTTGACTGTTCTGTATTACTATACTTTTTAAAGGATAATATTACATTTTAAAGGGCTATAAAGACCTCATTTCTAATAAGTAGAAAAAAACAAAGGTCAGTTCTTATACGGGACATCCCATACTATATGCACACCTCATATCAAAACATTTTACTGCAGCATTTTGGAGATATCGGACCTTATTACAATTTAGAAGGTTATAAAATTCCCATTTCTAATAAGTAAAAAAAACAATAGTCAGTTCTTATAAGGGACATCCCATACTATATGCACACCTCATATCAAACCATTTTACTGCAGCGTTTTGGAGATATGGGACATTATCAAACTTTAGAGGGGTATAAAGATCCCATTACTAATAAGTAGAAAAAAACAATAGTCAATTCTAATACGGATGTCCCATACTATATGCACACCTCATACAAACCATTTTACTGCAGCATTTTTGAAAGATATCGGACATTATACACTTTAAGGGTATACAGATAATTGCTAATAAGTAGAAAAAACATGGGTTGTTCTTATAAGGGAGTTCCATATATATGCAATCTTCATATAAACCATATTTTACGCCAGCATTTTGGAGAAATCAGACCTTATTACACTTTTTTAAAGGGCTATAAAGAATACATTTCTAATAAGTAAAAAAAAACAATGGTCGGTTCTTATAAGGGACGTCCCATACTATATACACACCTCATATCAAACCATTTTACTGCAGCGTTTTGAAGAAATCAGACATTATCACATTTTAAAGGGCTATAAAGAATACATTTCTAATAAGTAGAAAAAAACAATGGTCAGTTCTTATAAGGGACGTCCCATACTATATGCACACCTCATATCAAAACATTTTACTGCAGCGTTTTGGGGAAATCAGACATTATTACACTTTAGAGGGTTATAAAGACCCCATTTCTAATAAGTAGCAAAAAAATAATGGTTGGTTCTTATAAGGGACGTCACATACTATATGCACATCTCATATCAAATCATTTTACTGCAGCATTTTGGAGATATCGTATATTATTACACTTTAAAGGGCTATAAAGGACACATTTCTAATAAGTAGAAAAAAACAATGGTCGGTTCTTATTCAGGACATCCCATACTATATGCACTCCTCATATCAAACCATTTTACTGCAGCGTTTTGGAGAAATCGGACATTATTACACTTTAGAAGGTTATAAAATTCCCATTTCTAATAAGTAGAAAAAAAACAAGGGTCAGTTCCTATAAGGGACATTCCATACTATACGAGCACCTCATATCAAACCATTTTACTGCAGCATTTTGAAGAAATCAGACATTATTACACTTTAGAGGGCTATAAAGACCCCATTTCTAATAAGTAGCAAAAAAATAATGGTTGGTTCTTATAAGGGACGTCCAGTACTATATGCACATCTCATATCAAAACATTTTACTGCAGCGTTTTGGAGATAAGGGACATTATCACATTTTAAAGGGCTATAAAGAACACATTTCTAATAAGTAGAAAAAAACAATGGTCAATTCTTATACGGGATGTCCCATACTATACACACACCTCATATGAAACCATTTTACTGCAGCATTTTTGAGAAATCAGACATTATTACACTTTAGAAGGTTATAAAATTCCCATTTCTAATAAGTAGAAAAAAACCATGGTCAGTTCTTATTCAGGACATCCCATACTATATGCACTCCTCATATCAAACCATTTTACTGCAGCGTTTTGGAGAAATCAGACATCATTACACTTTAAAGGGCTATAAAGAAAACATTTCTAATAAGTAGAAAAAAACAAAGGTCAGTTCTTATAAGGGACATTCGATTCTATATGCACACCTCATATCAAACCATTTTACTGCAGCGTTTTGGAGATAAGGGACATTATCATATTTTAAAGGGCTATAAAGAACACATTTCTAATAAGTAGAAAAAAAACAATAGTTGGTTCTTATTCAGGAGGTCCCATACTATATGCACACCTCATATCAAACCATTTTACTGCAGCATTTTAGGAGATAAGGGACATTATTACACTTTAAAGGGTTATAAAGATCCCATTTCTAATAAGTAGAAAAAAACAAGGGTCGGTTCTTATAAGGGACATCCCATACTATATGCACACCTCATATCAAACCATTTTACTGCAGCATTTTTTGAGATATGACACATTATTACACTTTAGAGGGCTATAAAGATCCCACTTCTAATAAGTAGAAAAAAAACAATGGTCGGTTCTAATAAGGGATGTCCCATACTATATGCAAATCTCATATAAAACCATTTTACTGCAGCATTTATTAGATATGGGATCAAATGGCACTTTAGAGGGCTATAAAGATCCCACTTCTAATAAGTAGAAAAAAGCCAATGATCAATTTTTTTACGGAGTCCAATACTATGGGCAGACTCAGATCAACAATTTTACTGCAGCATTTGGAGATATGGGACATCTCACTCTTTAAAAGGTATAAGAACAACATTTCCAAGAAGGATAAAAAAAACAATGGTCAGTTCTTCACAGTAGTCCCATAACTATATGCCCACTATTATCAACCATTTTACTGCAGCATTTGGAGATAAGGGACATATCTTACTTCAGGGCCTATAAAGACACCCTTTTCTAATAAGAGAAAAAAACAATTGTCGGTCTCTAAGGGACCTCCATACTATATGCACAACTCATATCAAATAATTTTACTGCAGCGTTTTTGAGATATGGGACTATATGGCGCTTTAGAGGGCTATAAAGACCCCGTTTCTAATAAGTAGAAAAAAACAATAGTCAGTTCCTAAAAGGGACATCCATATTATATGCACACCTCATACGAAACCATTTACTGCAGCGTTTTTGAAATATGGGACATTATTCTGCTACAGAGGCCTATAAAGACCCCATTTCTAATAAGTAGAATGAATGAATGGTCAGTTCCTATAAGGGACGTCCCATACTATATGCACACCTCATATCAAACCATTTTACTGCAGCATTTTGGAGATATAGGACATTATTACACTTTAAAGGGCTATAAAGACCACATTTCTAATAAGCAGAAAAAAACAATGGTCAGTTCCTATAAGGGACATTCCATATTATATGCACACCTCATACGAAACCATTTTACTGCAGCGTTTTTAAGATAAAGGAACATTATCACATTTTAGAGGAGTATAAAGATCCCATTTCTAATAAGTAGAAAAAACAATGGTCAGTTCTTATAAGGGACGTCCCATACTATATGCACACCTCATATCAAACCATTTTACTGCAGCATTTTGGAGATATCGTATATTATTACACTTTAAAGGGCTATAAAGACCACATTTTTAATAAGTAGAAAAAAAACAATGGTCAGTTCCTATAAGGGACATTCCATATTATATGCACACCTCATACGAAACCATTTACTGCAGCGTTTTTGAGATATGGGACATTATTCTACTTCAGAGGCCCATAAAGACCCCATTTCTAATAAGTAGAATAAATGAATCATCAGTTCTTATACGGGACATTCCATATTATATGCACACCTCATATAAAAAC
>JADLZN010011406.1:0-31002 GCA_018155175.1 Sinocyclocheilus anophthalmus | reverse complement strand
GTCCCAACTGATCATTGCTTTTTTTCCCTACTTATTAGAAATGTTGTGTAATAATCTGTCATATCTCGAAAATGACGCAGTAAAATGGTTTTATAGGAGGTGTGCATATAGTATGGGACGTCCCTTATAAAAACCGACCATTGTTTTTTTCTATTTATTAGAAATGGGTTCTTTATAGCCCTCTAAAGTGCCATATGGTCCCATATCTCACAAATGCTGCAGTAAAATGCTCACCTTATATGGAACTATTTTACTGCAGCGTTTTCGAGATATGGGTCATTATTACACGTTAGAATCCAACTAAGACCCCATTTTTGATAACTAAAGAAAAGCAATGATCAGTTTATATATGGGATGTCCCATGCTATATACATACCTCATATGAAACAGCTTGCTGCAGCATTTTAAAGATATATAATATTATTAGACTAGTAGAAGTAATGAATGAGAATTTTGCTGAGGCATTTTAGAAAAATTTACCATTATTTTACTTCAGAGACTTATAGAGAGGTGTAACCTTCTAAATAAAAAAAAGTTGATTCTTATAAGTAATTTACCGTCTTCTATACATACATCAAAGGAAAACATTTTACTGTATCATTTTTAAGGAGCATGCTATTATTTCACTTATAGAGTCATAAAACTGTAAAATTAAGCATTCTAATAAGTAAAAAAATCAACAATCAGTTCTTATAAGGGACCTCCTATACTATGTGCACCGATCAGGAATAACGTCATGACCACTGACAGGTGAAGTGAATAACACTGATTATCTCTTCATCACTGCACCTGTTAGTGGGTGGGATATATTGGGCAGCAAGTGAACATTTTGTCCTCAGAGCTGGTGTGTTAGAAGCAGGAAAAATGGGCAAGCTACGGATTTGACAAGGGCCACATTGTGATTGCTAGATGACTGGGTCAGAGCATCTCCAAAACTGCAGCTCTTGTGGGGTGTTCCTTCCTAGTCTGTAGGGGTCAGTGTCTATCAAATGTGGTCCAAGGAAGGAAAAGTGGTGAACCGGCAACAGGCTCATTGATGCACGTGGAGAGCGAAGGCTGGCCCATGTGGTCTGATCCAACAGACGAGCTACTGTATCTCAAATTGCTCAAGAAGTTAATATTGATTTTGATGGAAAGGTGTCAGAATACACAGTGCATCGCAGTTTGTTGCGTATGGGGCTGCATAGAGGTAGACCAGTCAGTGTGCCCATGCTGACCCCTGTCCACCGGCGAATGTGCCAACAGTGGGCACGTGAGCATCCGAACTGGACCACGAAGCAATGGAAAAAGGTGGCCTGGTCTGACGAATCACGTTTTTTTTTACATCACGTGGATGGCCGGGTGTGTGTGCATTGCTTTCCTGGGGAACACAGAAGCAAGGCACTTCCTACTCTATAAGCAAATATGAAGTCACACACACTTCAGAACTGTCACCTCACAGAACTGTCTGAACGCCTAATATGGAGTCTTTGCTCTGTGAAAGTTTAGAGTAGCATGCATCTGATGGATGCATGGATGGATGGATCATAGTGTATGCCCAGTCTTGCTTCTGGAGATCTCACTAAAAGTTCAGCTCCAAACCTAATCTAATTAAGTCAGGAACAATAGATAGTTACAGATAGGTTTGCTGGAACAGGACTGACACTGAACTCTGGAAGAAGGTAGATCTCCTGAAACAGGATTGGGTATCCTTCATATTTTATGTGCCTTTTAAAAATAGTCAGTGTTTCTACTTATGTGGTTAAATAGTGTTTTGTTGTATTAGGATACATGTTACTCCAAACTGCCACAGTACACAGACTTCATTTTAGCTGTGCTGATAGGAGTATGAGGTCTTTGGAGGTCGGGCCCCCCCCCCCCCCCCGGGGGGTTGCATAAATGGCCATTGTTTTTCTCTACTTAAGGTGACATTTCTATTCGTCTCAAAATTGGAGAAATTAGGCAAGGTCTCAGAATTTTCCTGACTCTGAATGCATGCAAATCCAAATTGCTACACTAAAATGTTTTGGGGGTAGTAGGTGGAGGAGGCTGGTGGTTGGTCACATATTAGTTGGGTGTGGGTGGGGGGGGGTCCCTTAAGAATTGTTTTTAATTGTTTTTTAATTTTTAAATTTTATTATTTATTGGAATGGATAAATGTACAGTTTTATAACTCTATATGTATAACAATTGCATGCTCCTAAAAAATCATACAGTAAAATGTTTTCAATTGATTTACTCATAGATTTTAGAAAACAACTATTTTTTTACTTAATAATTTATACTTCTCTATGAGCCTCTGAAGTGAAATAATGGTGCATTTCTCTAAATTCCCTCAGTAAAATGGCTTCATATAAAGTGTGCAAATGATATGAAATGTCCGTTATAAGAACTGACCATTGTTTTTTTCTACTTGTTATAAATGTGTTCTTTATAGCCCTTTAAAATGTTATAATGTCCGATATCTCCAAAATGCTCCAGTAAAATGGTTTGATATGAGGTGTGCATGTAGTACGTGACGTCCCTTATCCAAAACTAACCCTCCATTTTCTACTATTAGAAATAGGGTATTTAGAGGCCTCTGAATAGAATACTGTCCTATCTCAACCGCTACAGTAAAATTGTTTTTAATATGAGGTTTGCAAGAGTATGGGATGCCCCTATAAGACTGGCCATTGGTTTTTTCTAGCTTATATAAATGGATTCTTTATAATCCTTTAAAATTGTCCTAATTGTAATCCTATTTGCTCCAAAACGGCTAAGCAGATGCTGAAATGGTTTGATTTGAGGTGTGCATATAGTATGGGATGTCCTGAATAAGAACCAACCATTGTTTTTTTCTACTTATAAGAAATGTGTTCTTTATAGCCCTTTAAAAAGTAATAATGTCCCTTGATCTCCAAAACTCTGATGTTTTTGATATTAGGTTTGTATATAGTTGGGTGGTCCCTTGTAACACCCGATAACAGTTTTTTTTTACTTATTAAAATACAGAAGTTTATACACGTTCTAAATGTAATCATGATCGAAGCTTCTCTCCAAAACGCTGGCAGTAAAAGATGGTTTGATATGGAGGAGGTGCCTATAGTTAATGGATGTCCTGAATCATACCGACCCATTTTTTTTTCTACTTATTAGAAATGGGGTGTTTATAGGCCTCTGAAGTAGAATAATGTCCAATATCTCAAAAACGCTGCAGAAAAATTGTTTTGTATGAGGTGTGCATATAGTATGGGATTTCCCTTATAAAAACCGACCATTGTTTTTTCTACTTATTAGAAATGTGTTCTTTATAGCCCTTTAAAGTGTAATAATGTACGATATCTCCAAAACGCTGCATTAAAATGGTTTGATTTGAGGTGTGCATATAGTATGGGATGTCCTGAATAAGAACTGACAATTGTTTTTTTTTTCTACTTATTAGAAATGTATTCTTTATAGCCCTTTAAAGTGTAATAATGTCTGATTTCTCCAAAATGCTGCAGTATAATGTTTTGATATGAGGTGTGCATATAGTATTGGATGTCCCTTATAAGAACTGACCATTGTTTTTTTCTACTTATTAGAAATGAGATCTTTATAACCCTCTAAAGTGTGATAATGTCCCTTATCTCAAAAACGCTGCAGTAAAATGGTTTTGTTTTAGGTGTGCATATATTATGGGACGTCCTGAATAAGAACCGACATTGTTTTTTTCTACTTATTAGAAAAGGGACCTTTATACTCCTTTAAAGTGCAATAATGTCCGATATCTTTTCCAAAAATGCTGGCAAACCATGTTTGATATGAGGTGTGTATATAGTATGAGACGTCCCTTATAAGAACCGACCATTGTTTTTTCTACTTATTAGAAATGGGATCTTTATACCCCTCTAAAGTTTGATAATGTCCCTTATCTCCAAAACGTTGCTGTAAATTGGTTTGATATGAGGTGTGTTTATAGTATGGGACGTCCCTTATAAGAACCAAACATTGTTTTTTTCAGCTTATTAGAAATGTGGTCTTTGTAGCCATTTAAAGTTTAATAATGTCCCATATCTCCAAAACGCTACAGTAAAATGGTTTGACATGAGGTGTGCATATACTATGGGACGTCACTTATAAGAACTGACCATTGTTTTTTCTACTTATTAGAAATGAGATCTTTATAACCCTTTAAAATGTAATAATATCCGATTTCTCCAAAACGCTGCAGTAAAAAGGTTTGATATGAGATGTGCATATAGTATGGGACGTCCCTTATAAGAACCGAACATATAGTTTATTTCTACTTATTAGAAATGGGATCTTTATACTCCTTTAAAGTGTAATAATGTCCGATATCTTCAAAGTGCTGCATTAAAATGGTTTGATATGAGGTGTGCAGATAGTATGGGACGTCCCTTATAAGAACCGACCATTGTTTTTTTTCTACTTATTAGAAATTAGATCTTTATAACCTTCTAAAGTGTAATAATGTGTGATTTCTCCAAAACGCTGCAGTAAAATGTTTTGAAATGAGGTGTGCATATAGTATGGGACGTCCCTTATAAGAATTGACCATTGTTTTTTTCTATTTATTAGAAATGAGATCTTTATAACCCTTTAAAGTGTAATAATGTCCCATATCTCCAAAACGCTGCAGTAAAATGTTTGATATGATGTGTGCATATAGTATGGGACGTCCCTTATAATAACTGACCATTGTTTTTTTTCTACTTATTAGAAATAAGATCTTTATAACCTTCTAAAGTGTAATAATTTCCATTATCTCCAAAATGCTGCAGTAAAATTGTTTGAAATGAGGTGTGCATATAGTATGGGACGTCCCTTATAAGAACCGACCATTGTTTTTTTCTACTTATTAGAAATGAGATCTTTATAACCTTCTAAAGTTTAATAATGTCTGATTTCTCCAAAACGCTGCAGTAAAATGTTTTGCTCTGAATGTGCATATATTAACGGACGTCCTTATAAGAAAACACAAAAAAAACCCCCATTTTGTTTTTTCTGCTTATTAGAAATAGATCGTTAAATAAAAAAAAAAAACCTTCTAAAGTGTAATCAGTCTGATTTCTCCAAAACGCTGGCAGTAACATGGTTTTGATAGAGAAATGTGCATTTAGTATGGGGACTTCCTTTAAGAACGACCATTGTTTTTTTCTACTATATTAGAAATGGGAGATCTTTATAACCTTCTAAGTGTAATAATGTCCTGATTTCTCCAAAACTCTGCAGTAAAATGGTTTGATATGAGGAGTGCATATACTATTGGATGTCCCTTATAAGAACCGAACATAGTTTTTTTCTACTTATTAGAAATGTTGTCTTTATAGCCCTTTAAAGTGTCATAATGTCCCATATCTCCAAAATGCTGCAGTAAAATGGTTTGATATGAGATGTGCATATAGTACTGGACGTCCCTTATAAGAACCAACCATTATTTTTTTGCTACTTATTAGAAATGGGGTCTTTATAACCCTCTAAAGTGTAATAATGTCTGATTTCTCCAAAACGCTGCAGTAAAATGGTTTGATATGAGGTGTGCATATAGTATGAGACGTCCCTTATAAGAACCGACCATTGTTTTTTCTACTTACTAGAAATGGGATCTTTACACCCCTCTAAAATGAGATAATGTCCCTTATCTCCAAAACGCCGCAGTAAAATGGTTTGATATGAGGTGAGCATATAGTATGGGACGTCCCATATAAGAACTTACCATTGGTTTTTCTACTAGTAAGAAAATGAATTTTATAACCTTTAAAGGGTAAATTCTGATTTCTTCCACATCGCTGCTGTACAATGTTGTTGATATGAGGTTGCTATAGTACGTGGACGATCCCTGTAAAGAAACCAGACCATTGTTTTGTTTCTACTTATTAAAATGAGATCTTTACTTCTACAAAGGTTGTAAGTGCTTCTGAGTTGTCTTTCCAAAACGCTGCAGTAAAATGGTTTGATATGAGATTTGCATATAGTATGGGACGTCCCTTATAAGAACCGAACATTGTTTTTTTCTACTTATTAGAAATGGGATCTTTATAGCCCTTTAAAGTGTAATAATGTCCCTTATCTCCAAAATGCTGCGGTAAAATGGTTTGATATGAGGTGTGCATATAGGATGGGACGTCCCTTATAAGAACCGACCATTGTTTTTTCTACTTATTAGAAATGAGATCTTTATACCCCTCTAAAGTGTGATAATGTCCCTTATCTCCAAAATGCTGCAGTAAAATGGTTTGATATGAGGTGTGCATATAGAATCGAATGTCCCTTATAAGAACTGACCTTTGTTTTTTTTCTACTTATTAGAAATTAGATTTTTATAACCCTTTAAAATGTAATAATGTCCGATTTCTCCAAAACGCTGCAGTAAAATGGTTTTATATGAGATTTGCATATAGTATGGGACATCCCTTATTAGAACCGACCATTGTTTTTTTTCTACTTATTAGAAATTAGATCTTTATAACCTTCTAAAGTGTAATAATGTCTGATTTCTCCAAAACGCTGCAGTAAAATGGTTTGATATGAGGTGTGCATATAGTATGGGACGTCCCTTATAAGAACCGACCATTGTTTTTTTCTACTTATTAGAAATGGGGTCTTTATAACCTTCTATAGTGTAATAATGTCTGATTTCTCCAAAATGCTGCTGTAAAATGTTTTGATATGAGGTGTGCATATAGTATGGTACGTCCCGTATAAGAATTTACCATTGGCCTTTTCTACTTAGTGGGGTCTTTATAGCCCTCTAAAGTGTAGTAATGTGTCATATCTTGAAAATGCTGCAGTAAAATGTTTTTATATGAGCTGTGCATTTAATATGGAATGTCCCTTATAGGAACTGCCCATTGTTTTTTTCTACTTATTAGAAATGAGATCTTTACTTTATACCCCTCTAAAGTGTGATAATGTCCCTTATCTTAAAAACGCTGCAGTAAAATGGTTTGATATGAGGTGTGCATATAATATGGGACTTCCCTTATAAAAACCGACCATTGTTTTTTTCTGCTTATTAGAAATGGGTTCTTTATAGCTCTTTAAAGTGTAATAATGTCTGATTTTTCCAAAATGCTGCAGTAAAATGGTTTGATATGAGGTGTGCATATAGTATGGGACGTCCCTTATAAGAACCGACCATTGTTTTTTTCTACTTATTAGAAAAGGGATCTTTATACCCCTCTAAAGTGTAATACTAGTCCGATTTTTCTGATCCTCCAATCGCTGGCCGTAAAATGGTTTGCGATTGAGCTTGCATAAGTATGGGTACCCAGTGTCCCTTATAAAACCTCCATTGTTTTTTTATGCTACTAATTAGAAGAGATTTTATAACCTTTAAATGTACTAATGATCCAGATTATCTCCAAAACGCTGCAGTAAAATGGTTTGATATGAGGTGTGCATATAGTATGGGACGTCCCGAATAAGAACCGACCATTGTTTTTTTCTATTTATTAGAAATAGGGTCTTTATAGGCCTCTGAAAAAGAATATTGTCCCATATCTCAAAAACGCTGCAGTGAAATGGTTTTGTTTTAGGTGTGCATATATTATGGGACGTCCTGAATAAGAACCGACCATTTTTTTTTTCTACTTATTAGAAATGAGATCTTTACTTTATACCCCTCTAAAGTGCGATAATGTCCCTTATCTTAAAAACGCTGCAGTAAAATGTTTTGATATGAGGTGTGCATATAGTATGGGACGTCCCTTATAAGAACCGACCATTGTTTTTTTCTACTTATTAGAAATGTGTTCTTTGTAGCCTTTTAAAATGTCATAATGTCCCAAATCTCCAAAATGCTGCAGTAAAATGGTTTGATTTGAGGTGTGCATATAGTATGGGATGTCCCTTATAAGAACTGACCATTGTTTTTTTCTACTTATTAGAAATGGGATCTTTATACCCCTCTAAAGTGTGATAATGTCCCTTATCTCCAAAACGCTGTAGTAAAATGGTTTGATATGAGGTGTGCATATAGTATGGGATGTCCCTTATAAGAACCGACCACTGTTTTTTTCTGCTTATTAAAAATGGGATCTTTATACTCCTCTAAGGTGTGATAATGTCCCTTATCTTAAAAATGCTGCTGTAAAATGGTTTTATTTGAGGTGTGCATATAGTATGGGACGTCACTTATAAGAACTGACCATTGTTTTTTTCTACTTATTAGAAATGAGTTCTTTATAGCCTTTTAAAGTGTAATAATGTACGATATCTCCAAAACGCTGCAGTAAAATGGTTTGATATGAGGTGTGCATATAGTATGGGACGTCCTTTATAAGAACTGACCATTGTTTTTTTCTACTTATTAGAAATGGGATCTTTATACCCCTCTAAAGTGTAATAATGTACGATATCTCCAAAACGCTGCAGTAAAATGGTTTTATGTGAGGTGTGCATATAGTATGGGACGTCCTGTATAGGAACTGACCATTCTTTTCTTCTACTTATTAGAAATTAGGTCTTTATAGCCTTCTAAAGGGTAATATTATCCTTTGAAAATTATAGTAATACAGAACAGTCAAATACAACAATAAATGACACGAATATTAAAGCAGATGGGCAAAAAAAATCCTAAAAAATGTCATCATATCTAAATTCTGGGCGTCTAGATAAAAAGCGCTCTGAAAGCGCGTTCCCTCTGTTGTTACTGCTATTACCGTAATTATAGTAATACATGCGCACATAATTTCCCTCGCGGCTGGCTTGACCGTGTTTTTCTGAAGTGCGGCTGGCTTGACCGCAGTAGTGTGTGGGGTAATGTACAGTCAGTCGACCGACCCCGCTTAAAACACGGCTACTTGCCAAATTAATGAATACATGATGTATATGAAATATTGATTATTAACTTATTATTAAAACATTTAAGTTATCATTAACGTCTGATTTTTAGATTATCCATTCTAAGTTTCGATCCGAAGAATTGCAGTCTTTTACTACGTAGACTGTTTTACAAATTTAATTCATTATATTTATGCTTGTGTTTAAATATATATATATGTTTCATAAATAGATAACACATAAGAGATTATACATTTATGGATATATCACAATTTGTTTTACTGACTGTTCTTTAGTTAAACAACAAGGCACTACTGGGTATTAAATTATTTTATACGTTTTTATTTGTATGTATTTGTTTAGTCTAAATGTACTGATGAGGAAAATATATGATTAATTATTGTAATCTCTTTTTAGATGAGTTCTTTCTCTTAGAAGAGGAATATTGTGCAAGCAGGATGACAGGTCGTCGACGGTATATTCACACATCTCTGAGGAATCTGAGCATGTTCCGTGTGCTGTAGAGTGAGAGGAGCATGATTACAAGAGAAATGTGACACTAGCGCACTCCCTCCGCTTCACTTGGGAATGGATTAATGTGAAAGACTTAATCCTTCCTAAAGGTTACATCTTGTCAGGGTGGGAATGCAAAACGGTGGCTGGTAAAGAGCACCCTGCCTCTCAGATATGCCCAGACGGGGGCTTCCTCTGCAGGGGCGGGCGCGCTGGCTTGTCCTGGGGATATTTTTGCTTTTGGTACTGCTGCTGTTTGCTTACCTGCTGGAGTGCACGCCGCCTGTAGATGTAAGCCAGGTGCTGCCTGGCCTGGGAGGAGATCCGTATGGAAAGGAGTATTACCAGACCCTCCTGCAGGAGCAGGAAGAGCGGCATATCAGCCGAGCGGCCAGCCTCAAGAGACAGATTGCGCAGCTCAAACAAGAACTCCAAGAGATGAGTGAGAAACTGAGGGTACTTCAAGAAAAAAAGGAGGGTCCCGGACCACAGAGCCTGATCAATGGCAGAGATCAAGAGCCTGGTGACCTCTTGGAGTACTTGCACTCACAAATTGACAAGGCAGAGGTGAACACGGGAGCGAGGCTGCCGAGCGAGTATGCACTGGTGCCCTTCGAGAGCTTCACCACCACAAAAGTGTACCAGCTGGAAATGGGCCTGACGCGCCATCCTGAGGAGAAGCCTGTGCGGAAGGACCGGAGGGATGAGCTGGTGGAGGTGATAGAAGCAGGTTTGGATATTATTAATAACCCAGAGGAAGATGACGGACAGGAGGACAACATCCCCATGCAGAGGCAGACGTTCACTGAAAGCCATTTTTTTGAAGGTAAAAGCTGTTCAGAGGAAGTAAGCACTACTTTATATGCTGAACACACCATGCGGTTAGGGTTTTGTGTGTACTTAACAGCTCTTGTTGTATTTGAGAATAATAAATGTGGTGTGAACTTTGCACAGCACAAAATATTCAGTAACTCGAGCTGCTCTTGTGTGCTTGCTATCCTTGGCAGGACTCTACAGGACCGAGAGGGACAAAGGCACACTGTATGAGCTCTACTTTGCTAAAGAGAATTCCCACGAGTACCGTCACGTCACCCTCTTTCGTCCGTTCGGGCCCCTGATGAAAGTGAGGAGCACTTCTGTAGACACCGCCAGCACCGTCATTAACATCATAGTGCCGCTGTCAGGCCGCACTGAAGCCTTTGTTCAGTTCTTGCACAATTTCAGGTGAGGAGTACTGTAGAATTTGTGGACGTAATTATTACTTTTTTTTTGTAAGCTAAACTGTAAGTAAGCATCATCAACAAAAAAACTAATGTGTTTTTCCATTAGCTTTTGCACTGAAAACAAGCTGTATGACAGGCAGAGGTTTATGATTCTTACACACTTTTTTCATCATAAGATGTCTTGTGCTACAATAAGGCACACACGGAAATTTTTGAAGCTATAAATACATTTCCGGCGAAGTAGAAAGCTAATTTAGGCTATATAACAACTAGGCCTCTCTCGATAACAACGATTTGTTGTGCGATATATTGCCCCAGAAATAATTGCGATAAGCGATATTATTGTCATTTTAAAGACCATTTTATGCCACTGAATATATAATCATAATGTAACAGCATAATGATGCAAGAAGGCCTACACACTTCCAAATGACAACAAACTTTAAATTTTTAAGAATATTTAGATTAAGTATCTAAATATTAGATTCCTTAAAAACCTGAATAAATAGTAAATACACATTTTCTAACAAAATGTGCAAAGTAACAAGTAGAAAAAAAGATAAATGCAAAAAAAAATAACTTGTATGGAGATTTTTCCATCTTCAGATTTTTCCCTGACCTTCTTTTTTTCTGTAAATTAAGGGTGCACACTATTTCTGAAAAACACAATCACTACTTAGCAGTCAGATGTCCGTATGCACAAAGGCACAGACCCCTAAACAAGACCATATCTGCAGATTAAACTTTTTTTGTAGAAGCATTTTTTAAATTTGAACTAGCACCTCATGACTACATCACGTTATGTTTGAGAAGCTGCAAAAGACACAGGCGCAAGTGGAATGTACAAAACATGGTGAAATTAATTTTTAAGTAATATAATGGGCGATATATTGCGTCAACAAAGTTCTTGAGGACGTCATGGTAACATAATATCGTAACCTGACAGGCCTCATAACACCACATTGGCATGAGTTCAAGTCTTCTCCCGCCTTAAAGATTCTGACAACTCTATTCATCCATCGATTTATTTAAACACATTTTCCCTAAAGTTTTGAGTGTAGATTGCAAGAATTCTAATGAGGCTGTAAATGCAGACTGGTGAGTAGATGAGTTTACCTGTTCGGTGTAATGATGTTTAATGTCCCCAACAACGTTTAGTCCCATTTAGCCACTTGTTAGCAGCCACCTTTTTCAAGACAATTAAAGCTTTTTAAAAACCACAAAGGAGTCTAACTGATTTTATTTTGTCCGTCGTAAACGGTGAAGATATCTTGAGCTTGTGTTAACCACAGAACATATTTGAGGCATTTAACCAAAAACCATTTCAGAAAAACCCATTGACTTCAGGAAAATGGAACTTTAAGTTCTGAACACGTTTCTAGGTTTTTGGCCTAAAAAAAATAGATCATCTCTGCAGCACTCTGTTAACGAAATTTGGATGAAATTTCACAGCAAAAAGATCCATTGTCAAAAGTGTAGTGATGTGTGAAGCACAGATTACACAGAACTTACTTTCAAACCAAGTAGTGGCAAATTGCAACTTGAACCCGAGGCAAAATCTGTGGGGACATTTTTCATTTTTACACATACATAACTCCCAATTGTGCAGATTCCTATTGACATTTCAAACAAAAAATGTGACGGCATGTAAGAGAGATTATGGGAATGTGTGTTTTTGTGTGCTGCAGATAATATGGTTGAACTTCTAAAGTTGTGTGGGTAGCGGCAACACAGAGCCAGATGTTACACAGTTTTACAAGGGAACGTTTCCCAGTGCGGTTTTCCCTTTGGAAGTTTTGGAAATGTTGTGATCAGGCAATGTTTTCTGTATGCAGGGAGGTTTGTATACAGCAGGACAAGCGGGTGCATCTCACAGTGGTGTATTTTGGGCAGACGGGCTTGCAGGAGGTGAAGGCATCTCTGAGGAAAATGTCCAGGTGTGAGCTTTGCAAATATTGATATTTTATGTGTACAGCGTGACTGAAACATTCTATGATTTCCAACATCCTGAATGGAGAAAACTCAAGGAAAAGGAATTTGCTGTTTGTGGGGCAGTTGAAATGTTCTTTATTAGAATGGTAATTTTCTTGACTAGCAGAAAATATACTTGCTTTTTCAAAGTTATTGAGTAAGGTACATAATCTGTTTAGGTACACTACCATTCAAAAGTTTTGGGTCAGTAAGATTTATTTATTTATTTATTCATTCATTAATTTTTTTTTAATGACTACTTTTTTTTCATCAAGGATGCATTAAATTGCATTCCGCTTTTAATGTTGTCAGCTTTTCTAAAATCTTTGTAAAAATTATTTTATTGCTATTTATTTATCTATTATTATTAATTCATTTATTTTTATTATTACTATTTATTTATTTATTTATATTTATTTATTTATTTATATATACATATATATATATATATTTTTTTTTTTTTTAAGTCTTCCAGGGTTTGGGGTGGTTTTTAAATTTGCACAGTTGCTTTTGTTTTATATTAATACTCCCAGAAGAAAATTCAATAACAGTTTGTTACCAAAAAAAAAGATGCTTAAATCTTTCAGTGACCTGTAAAGACATATTCTCTTCAAATAAATGCTGTCTTTGAACTTTTCTGTCAAAAAAATCCTGATAAAGGATCGGTTTTCCACCAAAATTTGCAATCCTCCCACGACCATTTTTCACAACATTGCTTTTTTTTTTTTTTCTTGAGCAGCAAATCAGCTATTGAAATGATTTGTCTAAGGATCATGTGACACTGACAGACTGGATTAATATCCTGAAAATGTAGCTTTGCCATTACCGGAAATAACTTTTTTATTTGTTTTTTTAAATGTTTCAAAGAGAAAACAGTTACCCCCTTAACCCTTTAAGTTGTTATAAATATGTCACTAATATTACTGTTTTTTTTTTTTTTATTTTATCTTTAAATCTAATAATGCGCCTTGGTTGACATGAAAGAGACTTTTGTTTTTTTGTTTTTCAAATAATTAAAAAAATATTACTGACTCCCAGCTTATAAATGTTATTGTAGGTTGTTAATTAAAGATTGTACAAACTGTATTACCCACTTTGGTTGGCACAAATCTTCTAAAGCTCATTATGTTTCCTACACCGTTTTTATTCATGATCTCCAGTGAGGAAAACTTCAGTAACTACACTCTGATCCCTGTGGATGAGGAGTTTTCGCGTGGCCGTGGTCTGGACATTGGAGCTCACACGTGGGAGAAGGGGGATGACGTGTTGATGTTCTTCTGTGATGTTGACATCTACTTCACACTGGAATTTCTTAGCACCTGTCGTCTCAATACAGCTCCAGGTCTGTCATGTCAACAAGCATTTATATCTGAAAATTCATGGACCCATTACTAGATAAATCCACTTCCATTTTGCACTGTTGTTTAATTGCACTATAGAATTAAGTTTGTATGTTTGTTTGTGTGCACTCTTTTATTTTGTTTTCCAACTAAGCAGTAATAATTTTAGTAATAGGATTTGTTGTCATGGACAATTTTCATGCCTCAATTTTTTTATACACTAAAATGTTTATAATAAAAATACAAATTTCCATGTCATTTCATAATAAAAGTGATTTTTTTTTTTCTTCCTGGAAGGAAAACGAGTTTTCTACCCGGTGGTTTTCAGTTTGTACAATCCATCTATAGTTTATGGAAATCTTGAGTTTCCGCCCCCCATTGAGAATCTGCTGGTATGTACATCAAGATTTTTCTATGAACCTACATCTTTGTAGAATGTATGGCTTTCTACTGATACAAAGGTGAATAATGCAATTGTATTCTGTTTACAGATTCATAAAAAAGATGCCGGATTCTGGAGGGATTTTGGATTTGGCATGACTTGTCAGTATCGCTCTGACTTCCTCAGCATTGGTAAGTCGGTGTGTATTTTAATGTGGAAAAAGTTTGATTTATAACAAAATAAATTTCCATTTCAAATATGTCCGTAACGTTAATTTGTAAAATGGAATAATGAATCGATACATGCTTTTATTCCGGCGTAATTTAAAATCAATGCATCAGATACATCAAATTACAATAAAAGATATTTTGCTTGCCGTTTCATATAAATAAACTCACAGTTCCTCTTTTCTAGGAGGATTTGATCTGGAAGTGAAAGGCTGGGGTGTAGAAGATGTGCACTTGTACAGGAAGTATCTACGGAGTGATCAGATTGTGATCCGCACGCCTGTATCAGGCCTCTTCCACCTGTGGCATGAGAAGCTCTGCGCAGATGAACTGACCCCAGAACAGTACCGCATGTGCATCCAGTCCAAGGCCATGAATGAGGCGTCACACTCTCACCTGGGCATGCTGGTGTTCAGGGAGGAGATCGAGACTCACCTTCGAAAGCAGGCCTACAAAACCCAGAGCAGACCAGCAGAATGAATTGACTACAGAATCAACAATACAGAGCACAACTTTGTTGACATAGCAATGAAGAAATGGGTCAAACGGACATTTTTGGTATTATATGAACTAAGTCCACTCTAAATAATAATCTATGGATTACTGAAGACCTTGACAGCAAAAAAAAAAAAAAAGACTTAAGTGTGGTGGAAGGATGGTACTGATAGGTACTACCTAAACTGTTTACATCATTGAGAATTTAATTTACGTTCTGGAATAGTCTGCTTTAATGCCAGTTAAAATTTTAGGTGTTCTACACTAGGACTTATTTACTACATGTGAATAATGACCAGTCCCATTAGGGAAATGAGTTAATGAAGATGAGCAGAAATGCAGAGAAATTGTTAGGGCCTCATTCATGAAAGAGTTCGTACAAACTATTCATAAATGTATGCAAGTTGTCTTAATGAATTGAATACAACAGATGCAGCATGTCTTTGTTTTTGGATTTTGTAAATAATTGACGGAGCCATACATTACATTTTTATATTATTTCTATTGAAAATGTATGCGCTGTGACAAAAAGGGAGTTCCATTGCTAAAAGGGGCAATCATCTACAGATGGATGTAGTTAAACTTGCCGTGCTGGATTTATTCTGTTGGCAATGTCTGTGTTGGAACAGTATTCAGAAAAGTCTTCCATGTGTTTGAGATGGCATGGACCTGATATGCATTTTGATGCGTGTATCAAACTTATACTTTGCA
The DNA here is from genome assembly GCA_018155175.1 of Sinocyclocheilus anophthalmus. NCBI lineage: Eukaryota > Metazoa > Chordata > Actinopteri > Cypriniformes > Cyprinidae > Sinocyclocheilus > Sinocyclocheilus anophthalmus. Next base: position 15,392 of record JADLZN010011406.1, on the reverse strand, counting down.
CCATGTGTGAGAACACTGGTCAGTGCCGTAGCACTAACAGTCAGGGTTTTATGATAAAATGCACTAATATTTCAAGACATTGGCCTCTGCAACCACTTTGAAATGAATCTGTGGTATATAGTGAGTTGCTGCAAAAAAAGCAACAACTTTTTAACATCCCTAAAGGACATTTCTCTGATTGAACAAACCACTTGTGACGAGGACATTATGTATTCATTCAACTTTAAGCGGCAGGTAGATTAAAAATAACCGTTGCTATCTGTTGTAGAACCTTAAATTGGTCAGGATGTTGAGTTCCATTACTTATTTTCTAAAATAAATAAAAGGAATACAACTAACCATGGTTAATGATTTCTGTCCCTGAAATAAGCAGTGATGTGGTGCAGCAGTGTGAACCTTGAAATGTAGACCTGCTATTTGAATCCCCAGTATATGTCATACATTTTTGTTTTGGAAGCAAATTCTATGTGCCAGTAAATATAAAAATTGTTTAAATATCCCAATATAAACAGAAGATAACTGTGATCTAAAAAGCCAGAGCAACACAATAGCTACTAATAGTTCAGTTTATTATAACTTGTTGGTTGTAGTTTTCAAACCGCATAGTTATTTCTTTACAAACTATAGATAAAGGTTTTGTTAATACCATTTATAATTGCACTCAAACATTCCCAGCTCTATAAGCTATAAAAATGCCATTTTAAACCATTGTGGTATTGAAATTCACTATTTGACTTTAATTTCTTAATTTAAGACACATGGAATAATACAAGTGTATTCATTTTAATATAGACTACAACAATATAAAATAAAATCAAGACAGTCCGAGTTGAAAACGGTTTAAAATATTATTTTATCTTCAAAGTAATGTGATTTCTGATGTGATGCTCATTAAAGAGTTTTAATGAGCATCACATCAATGCACTGCCTGATCTGGAAGTATGTTCATGGTCTTGTAAATTTCCTTGAGGAGAAGCAGAGCTGTATCTTCAGATTCCCTGAGGAAAGAGACAAAAGATTCTGTTTGTAAAACACAACATGACAATGCAATTACATAATGATATTGTTAAGGAACATCACATACCAGTAACACAGATGACTTTGGAGTGCAAACAGGTATTCATTGAAGCTCTCGATGGGTTTCTCTTGCAGGACGTAGTCAATGCGTTTTCCTCCATTCAGCATGCCCACTTTTACTTGTGTCTCTTCCTTCTGAGGTTCAGGACTCTCATCCTCCTCTGCAAACAAACAGTGAGATTCAGATTTTGATTGAGCTGGAGCTGAAGTGTGCACATTGAAATGATGAAACGGATAAGGGTAAGAGGATATTCACTGTGGTTAACTTACCTTCCCCTTGCTGCTTTTCCTCTTCTGCTTTGATTTGACTGGCGACCATGGCGAGCTGTTCATGCAGTTGAGCAGATGAGGTGTGAGCACGGGCAAACTCATTCAGAGTCTGCCAAGCACTCTTCAGAGAGCTGATGAAGCCTTGCTTTATGTCCGAGCCCATCCTGGATAAACTCTCTTTTAATTCTGGACACAAGACACACGCACAAAATAAATAAATAATCACACTCCCCCACAAAAAAAAAAACAAGAAAATGTATGTATTTCATTATAATTATGACATTGCTTAATATCCTTATTTAAAATGATTGTTGATTGTGTTTTGCTTTATTAACACAAGGAAAAAAAAAATTCCTGGACAATTGTGCCTGGATAATTTACTATTTCATTTTTAAAAATATTATTTCTTAAATGATATATTTAAAAATGTATATTATTTAAATAATTTTAATAATATTATTATATTATTTAAATTGTATTAGTAATAAATTATTTATTTAAAATAAAATATTTCTAGAATAATTTTAAAAATGCATGAAATGCACAGAAATGGTCTATTACATACCAAGATGAAGCCTCTTTCTCCCTTTATGATGAGGGATCAAAACCGGCTCCAGCTCAATGTCAGGTAAGATCATGGGTTCAATTCTGTATGCAACTGGATCCAGCTGAGTGCACAATAACATTAATGCATTAGATACATAGCTAACAGTGAGAATGTTTAAGTTTAAAATTGTGGTGTTCATCTTTATTCATTTACACTGACACTTTAGTCCTAAACCATTTTTGTTTCCAAAAGATCGGATGCCATTGTAGATAAACAGTAGACAAGCTAAGACACCACTTACTGGATGGTAGATATTGAAGAACCCTTTGCAGGTGGGAAGCTGGTAAGACTCTTCGATTTTCTCCACCCCACGCACTGTCAGAAACATCCCGATTGGAGAACCGAGAGCAAAGAAATTCACCGGTTCAAAGTCCAGAGCATGATATACCACCGACACCTGGAGAGGAACATCCAAGATTGCAGAGCATGTTCACATATCAGATCCACAATCAGGTTCTGACAAGATACCTTCATTCAATCATCTTGATCCATAGAGCAATTTGGGATGGTGTATGTTCGAGCTTTACCTGCCCTGTGCCTATTTCAAAATAGTTGTAATCCACATGGATTGAGGACATGGTCCTTCCTGCTGGCAGTTTGCTGACGGCAGAATCCGGTGTGGGCTCTGTCTGAACGGGAAGTTGGGTCTCTTTTGGTTCCTCTTTTTCTACAGTCTTCTCTTTCACAGCCTTTCGGGCCGCCTGCCATGAAACAAAAGTGTCACATGAAACTGGACAAATAAAAAGTGCAAACACTGCCAGATGCAATTTAAAGACAATTGAAAATATGCCTGTTTTGCAGACTTCTCTTTGACAAAATTGGCAAGTTTTTTACGTGGCCCCAGAGGAATACTCATTTCCTTCAGATCATCTATTGTGCACATCAGCTGCAACATAGAAGGAGAAATAGCCGTGATGAGTTACTTATTCTGTTTTAAAAAAACAATGTTAAAAATAATAATAATAATTTAAATGCTCTCACCAGAGACTCAACATCAATCTTCTCAGTTTCAAAGGTGCGCAGATATTCAGACAACCCCAACTTCTCCAGAACTGATGACAGGTTGCCAATCTCCTCTTCTTCCTCTTTAGACTCTTCCTCAGCAGCCACTACAGTAAGCACTTCATTGGCCTGGATGACGGGACTTACCTACAGCAATTAAACAATATTCAAATAAAGTTTAGAAGTCATCTTAAAGGGGTCCTATTATGCTTTTTCAACTTTAGTTAGTTTGTCATGTTGCTGTTTGAGCATAAAAAAGATCTGCAAAGATACAAAGCTCAAAGTCCAATTCAAAAGGAAATTTTTTTTAACAGAAATCACTTTTCAAAAACTACAACGAACGACCCGTTTGGACTACAACGCATATTTTCCGGGATTTGTGATATCACAAATATCGACGAATGGGACGAGAGCTGGTTGAGCTGCACTAGAGAAGGCAACGAGTGTTATCACTATGTCGGAGACGCGCTAGTTTTCACAAGGCAGATGAACTTAGAGTGGTTACAATCATCCGGGTTTAAATCGCGCTCAAATTGATTTGATATTGACGCAATATTTACACTGAAGCTCGCAGGCGGCTATGTTAAGGGGCTTGTCATTTCTCGACCAGGCGCCGAGTGCTGCCAATCACAACACACAATGTCCCAGCTAACCAATCACAGCACATTTCGTATTTCAGAAGGCAGGCCTTCATTTGATACAGGAACTATTCGAGCCGTTCATGCCAGACTGAGGAGAGAGGTGTTGTAATAATGTAAAATATGTGAAAAATAATGTGTTTTTCGAACAACCTAGTATGAGAGCCTGATCTAGTACACCCCCAAAACAAAATCAAGACTTTGTAAAAGAGCATAATAGGATCCCTTTAAACACCCACAGATAAAGGCTGTGTGTTCCTGGGATGCCATAAAACAGAACATGTCATATGTTGAGCATTTTATGGTTATCTTCAATCAAAATGTACTGATACCTGTTTCACATTAGGCAGAGCATTTCCATTGGTCACTGGACCTGCTGAAGGTGAGCCGGTCTTCTGATTGGACAGCAGATCAAAAAGTATCAAAGAGCCTACAGGTTAGGGGAAATAATAAATTGAAAGAAAACTGTAAAAAAACAATATCAATTCTAGTGCATGTTGTTTTTTTTTACACACTATCATTGTGCCCTAACAGACGTCTAACAGAGCATTCCTTTGATTCATGGTCTTAAATGATAAACCTTGAACTAGAGTTAAAGCATGTAAAAGCAAAGGATTCTCACCCAAGCTGTGTCCAGCCACGGACACTCTGCCTTTGAAGTCTGGGTTTCTTTGCATGAACAATGAATGTAAGCGGTTGATCTCAAAAGCCACGGTGTCCATAATGGTCTGGCAGTAGGTTGGGCTGTTGTAGAAGAGAACATCTAAGAGGGTTTCATTAGTGAAGTGACGCAAACGACCTGTGCTGGGCAGAGTAATCTTCTTTATCCTCCTAGATGATTGAAAACATAAAAGACAGAAATATGTTTTGTTAAAAATATATAAAACAAGATGATGTGACTGATAATACAGACAACATGAATTTAGGCAAAACAGTATGAAGATTTCAAGAGCATTTCAAAGCAGCACCAAGAGGAAAGAAAAAGCATCCCGACAACATTTTTTTTCAGTAACCTCAACAAAACAAGTTTCTTAAGAAAGAGTTCCTCAATTTTCGGACCAACAAATTTTCATTGTTTTTCCACAGAGGGATAAGCAAATTTAATACAGGATAGTGTATTTTATAATTATACTTCCATTTCAAAAGTTGGGGTTTTTTTTTTTTTTTTAAAGAAGTCTCTTCTGCTCACAAAGGCATTTATTTGATCAAAAATACAGTAAAAAATGTAAAACATTATTACTATTTTTAAATGACTGATTTTTTTATTTAATAAATTATCATTATGGCAAAGCTGAATTTGCATTGAATTTTACTCCAGTCTATATTTACTCCATTTATTCCAGTCAGTATCACATGATCCTTCAGAACTCATTCTAAAATGCTGATTTGATGCTCAAGAAACATTTCCTATTATTATCAATGTTGGAAACGGTTGTGCTGCTTAATATTTTTGGGGAAATTGTGATATATTTTTTCAAGATTCTTTAATGAATAGAAAGAACAAAAGAAATCTTCCATAACATTATAAATACCTTTACTATCAATTTATCAAAGGATCTTTACTGAATATTACTTTGAATATAAATATAATATATGTTTAGTTCTATTTAAATTACACATTGGTGGCTGAAGGTTCAGTACAAAAGAAACAGCAAAAGCAAAAATGGAAACACTAGTTTTAGGCCTCATATACAGAATTCAAATAAGACTCCTCTTGAATGTGGCTGAATGTCGTGTCTCTACCGGTCAACCCCTGTAGCATCACCGTGCAGAGCCGTGTGCCAGTGCACAGGCAAAAACTCCACACGACTAACCAGATGATCATCACGCGCCTTCTTGAAATGACTCTGCAACAACTTCAGGGACACACTGCGGAAGTCATCCACTGTGAACACAAACACAGAGTTTGACTGAAGCGCAATATATATTGTCTAAGAATTCACATAGAAACAGTAATATTTGTTTCTACTAAAACAACTGGCCTAAATTGTGACTTTATAACTGACTTTGAACTGAAAAGACAATTTAGTATTCATCTGGAGTCTAAATTGGTGTAACATACCACACTCCACCATGCTCCTAAACCTCAGGTCACAGACGGGGCCTATGCCATGCACCATAAACACCACATGATCCACCTGAGGCATCTCACCTAGACAGGAAAACACAACATTCCTCTATGATTCTGGCATGTTATGCACTCTCCTTTAAATAATACCTAATCATTTTGACGTTGTGGACTGTTTGACAGTTTGCGTTTGAAACATTTTGAAATCTGGGGGACTTCAAAGTGAGAAACAGCAGAATAAATTGCTCAGTTTGGCAGGATAAAGTCAGAAAACAAGAACTCCGAGGTCAAAAAGATGCATTTACCATCAGGAACTTCATCATGATCATCGTCCACACCTCTCTTGACAATCCGAGGTCGGGTCTGACCATCCTGTGTCGTGCCCCACTCATCAGGCATGGCAGACGGCTGAAACTGCACAATCACCTGAGGAGGAACCAATCAGATTTATGCTACAGAAACACAGTTTACTATTTAGAGTCTTTTCTTGCTAAAAGCATTTCATCATTTTACCTTTGGATTGTGCATTACGATGGTCTCACCAGAAGGGAATTCCAGTCGGCGGTGCCACTGATTAGTGGTAACAGCCTTCTTATATTCTGCCTGTTTAACATAGAAAACATTGAGCAGTTAAAATGGCATCCTGATAGTCAGTATTGTGAATACTGATGAGAAAAATATATAGAGGAGCACAAACCTCCAGCTTCTCACTGAATTCTTCTGAATAGGGGATGAAGCGACTGTCTGTGTCTCCTTTGTAGAACCAGGTACAGCGGCGGACCTCAGTGGGCTCTTCCTCCCAGTACACGGCAGTCCGTGAGCGGTCATACAGCTGCACGTCATAGCGTCCTCCGTCCGTACACACAATCACATTTTCTGGATCTGGCTGAACTGAAGCAACAGACTTCAGTTGTGAAAAAGACTAAGAGTGGCCACATGCTCTTGGCATACATGGAAAAACACAATCCAGTTAATCTCAAACAAATTCAATTACAGTGACAGAGGCAGCTCCATTTAGCCTAGCATTACTCAACTTAAGATATCGTAAAAGTAAACAGCTGGCTTCATACATCAAAAGCCAGAAAGCTAATACCAAAATATTGGAAGAGCCTTGTACAATTATTCCTGCTAATGTAAGTGGGTTTGATGAAAACACTTCCTGTCTTACCAGAGTTGAACGTTTCTTCCAAGCAAATGGAATCCAGAATACTAAAGGGAAGCCAGACCATCTTTGACTCCACTTGTTTGCAGTAGAACCAGTGAGGCTGAACAGGTTCATAAACATTGTAAGCATATGGCACCATTGAGTTGGAAGGGACTAATGGTCCAGTCATGTTGGCCGTTGTAGGGGGTGGTGGAATCTGTGTTGGGGGAGGCTGAAAAATAGCAAAATCACTATATGGACAAAGTACAAGTCCTTTTTAAAACTGTTACAAAGTATGCCAGTTTTCCTAAACATGCTTATAAAGACATCGCTTGAACTGGCATTTTTTATTATATATATATTTATCTAGGGTTGCACTAATATTACAATTATAATTTATATAAATCTGATCATGATGTATTTTGTAACAGCTGACCAAATTCTATTCTGTCTAAAAACATAAACTACTCCAAACTAAAAATGTATAAATAAATAATACTAATATCAACTAAAAAAAAACTACATTTTAAATGTTCAATAATAAATGAAATTTAGCTAATCACAACATGTATTGTACACTGTTAGTAACTAAAAACTATAAAATAATGTTTTCGTTCATTGAACCTAAAGTATATATATATATATATATATATATATATATATATATAATTTATATATATATATATATATATATTATATATATAAATATATAAAGAGAGAAAATAAAAAACCAAAGCTAAAAAAATGTTCCAAAAGAACAACAAAATTACTAAAACAAACTACGATGAAAACTTAAAATATAAGAACCTAATTTAAAATATTAATGAATACTATAAAATACTAAAATAACACTGTATTGATAGCAAAGCATGAAATTAGCAGGAACAATTAAAAATCCAGTACTATCCAATATAAATAAAATATAAAATGATACAAAAAATAAAAAAGTCTAATCATTTAAATGTACAGATATCCGATATGGTAGAATATATAATGCATCCTCAAGATTGTATCTGAAGTCAGTCTCCATAGACTGTGGCAGCAGACGATATTTCAAATATGACAGAGCCAGTAAAATCCCTCTAGTTTGCACCTATAAATTTAAGCGCATAGTGATTAAAAGACAAATATGACATTACATGACCAACCTTGGTGAACGCTGTGTGTGGAGTCTGGAACGAGGGAGCAGGTGTGGCCTGAGAATAGGGGTTTAGATGCTGGGGTGTTTGGCTGGGGGGCTGATGCTGTAATTCAGGAGCCATGAGGTACGGATTAGCTTTGCTACTGACAGCCGTGTGACGGTATGGATTATAGGAATGCTGGGAGCTCTGGGTAGGAGGAGGCGGAGTCGGTGCATTAGGTGGATGAGTGTATGTACCCACAGGGATTTGATTAATAACACTGCCATACTGCTGAACGGGGTTCATGTGAGATATTGGTGGGTTTAGAGGCAGGCTAGCTGCAATGGATGCAGGCGATGGGCTGGAGGCTGGAGGCGGGCATGGCTGCTGCCCTATAGATGCAAACGGGTCGCTGCTGTTAGTGGTGTTGGAAAAATAACTGAACGGGGAGGCTTGAGGAGCTGCTGATGATGTCTGACCAAGAAAACTGTCTTCTTCTCCAACTTCACTGACATCATCTTCACAGAGGATGACAAAGAAATGCAAAGAAAATTAGTTTGAAATATAGTCAGGCGTTTGTGATGTTTTTAAAGTCATCACAAGTGAAATATGAAAAGCTTCAAGATAAGAATGACATTGATATTTTTTGACTGTATAAAGTTTTTATAACGAGGAAGCTTTTTTTTTTGTTATGGCGATATGGTATGAACCTCCTCCTTTTGTCAGGAAATAGCAGTAATGGTTCTTTAAAAGACACATTTGATATTTCTGTGTTTTTACAATATTCGATGTAATTTAAATTAAGTTACGGTTTGATGACAGGTGGTTTTGGGGTTAGCGAGTGACAATGTAATCTCATAACTTTGATAATTTGACACTGCTACCTTTTAGGACATACTTTGCCACGTATATAAATGTATATTTAAAAAGTCAACTGTTCTACTTCACTAATCAAGCTAATAAAATCAATACAAAATTCTTAAAATATTTGACCAAAGTAAAAATGCAGGTTTATTTTTCCTGGATATCAGAGTCAAATAATCTAACAGAAAGCATGAGCTAATTATCATAAAGAGCAAAGACCTCTGAGCTGAAAACAGAGGAAAGCTAACATCACTAGCCACTAAAGCAGCTCATTTGAAGACTTTCTTTCTAAGCTCACCTCCGGATAAAACCGCCGGGCCGGTGGCCTGACTCACAGGTATGAACGGCAGGCTGAAGTTGAACTCCGGCTCCGCTGAAAACAGCAGATTTGCGCTGCTGCTAGGGATGTTATTGGCTTTCCTATCAGCCATTTTCAATCAAATATTACACGTAGCTTGTCCTCCACTCGGAACAGGCAGCACTTCCTGGTTCGTCACGGTAGAGAGATAAAGGGGCTCTCAGGCTTTTCACAGATTTTCACTTCATTGATCGTCTGAAAGGCTCTTACGGTAAACTGCTCTGACGTCTGCTACATGATATACAGGTTTGCGTGACGTTGACGTACCAAGGCACAAGTAATCAACGACACACAACATCGATAGTGCGATTTCTTTCGTTTTTCAGTTGTGATGCTAGACAATAAAAACACTTTCACTTTCAAGCACTAATCAATTTGAACTTCAAATATGTACAAACATGTACTTCTTACACGAATAGTTCAATAAATGTCAAATGTAAAAAAAAAACTCTTTAGATCAATCATTTTGATACTTGAACACACATAATTTACTATGAATATAATATTACTAACGTATTACAATTTCGTATAACTTAATAATAATGATACATTTATTTATAAATTCATATATAAATGTATATATATTGTTTGTAGAAGATGTTTTTTTTTTTACTATTTACTACATTGTTTGTTAGAGCCATTGTACATTTCGCTGAACTAGTACCGTCTAGACTTCTCAGGACGGCACAGCGAAGAACGAACATGCGCCGTGGTCACATGCTAGTTTTTATGACGCAATTTTCCCGCCACGGTGCATTGTGCGCTGCTGAACTCTGAAACGTGCTTGTTATAGTACAAGTCAAAGGAGTAGTCGTTTTACATTTTGTGTGTTTCGAAATCCCGCAGCGATGCCTACGGTTCATGACTGGATCAATAGCCCACTGGGTATTGTTGATGGGCTGTTTGGTAAGACGCAGCAGTCAAAAGATACTTTTTGATACTAATGCATGTAGTTCAAGAGAGGAGCATGTGATCGTCATGATTTACTACGCTTTGTAAATCAGTTTCCGTGTAGTAGCCTGCATTACACTGTGAATAACCGTGTATAAATTACTTTTCTAAAATGTGTCTTTGTGGTCGTACAGCCCAGAGTATCTCCTGTCCAGACTGGGAGAAGAAAGTTGTGGAGTATTTCAAAGAGAAACTGAAACTAAACGACACTCATTCATGGGTAACGTTAGCTGTTAAAATCTTATTTCCTCTGACATTTTAAGTATTAAGATGTCACATGAATGGCTTTATGCGGTATTCTTGCAGAAATAAATGAAACTGTGCTTATGTTTAGGATAGTGGATATGAGGAGTGCTTTGTTTTGACAGATGACATCAATATCATGCAATAAACCGGTTCTTTTGCCATAAAAACTGGCTTGGGCGTTATCTAGCATGTTATTTTTTACAGCTGTGCGCAGTTAAACATGGGGTTGTGGTGATTGTCTTAATTATTAACCAGAAAAATAATGGTTTTAGTGAGAGGTCATTCTTTTTCTGGTTTTTCCAGGTTCCATCTCTGAATGATGTTCCCCTGCACTACCTGAAGCCTAATAGCCTCGTGAAATTTCGTTGCATGGTCCAGGATATGTTTGATCCAGAATTTTTCATGGGTGTTTATGAGATGAATGATCCCACATCAAACTCTAAAGTAAGTATTTCTAAACCTGTGTAATAGAAACGCATTTGCCTAGGTATTTTTGATTGGTTTTTGTTTTTAACAAAAGCAGCTGGTTTTCCACCTTTGGGTGTTTTGAGAGAAAAATTCTGGTTGAATAATTTCTAAACTTGTCCTTACTCACAGCAGGTTAAATGTGGAAAATACAAAGATATCACAGAGGGTGGGGTGAGTACATATTTGGCTTGTTAACATGTAAACATACACCAGTGTATTTATATGCTAGGTCTGGAGAAGTTGTATCATATTTATTTCAGATCAAACTTATAGGTGTGTTAAAAGCATGTTTCTATTAAGTTCAAAACCGGGGTACACTTTTTATGTATGTCGGGGTCATATTGACCCTTATTTGATTAAATGCAATTAACTAAACATCACAATATGAAAACAAACTAAAAGCAACAGGTAAAACGGCAAACATCTAACATTAATACTTTTCACACATTATAAAAAACTAAACATGAGATTTTTAAAACGGTAACAAATATTTTTAAACATTTGTTTGTTCATAAAATGTGAATATATTATAAACACTATTACTTAAAGTTTCTTCGAAAAGAAACATCTGCCAAATGCATAAATGTAAATACTCTCAAAGGGTAGCTGAGAAATTAGCACAAAAAAAAAAGTTTTTATGTCGGGTCAGTGCAGCTGTCTTTAACGTTGACCCACAATATCATAATTGTAATAGAAATTTTGTACCAACATTTGCAGGCATTTTCATAACCCCAAATGAGAAAGTCACAGAATGTCAAGAAGAACATCATAGGTTAACTTGTATTAAAAAATGTAATGACCTGCAACATAATATAAGGGTTAAATAGACAAGCAACTGAACTTTATATCAGCAGGTGGACTTCAACTCAAGAAACACAGTTACTTCAGAGAGACAGACCTTTTATTGTGTCCCCATCCCAGGAGAATCTCAATGGGTTAAGGAAATATCCTTCACATAGACCCAGAAATGGTCTTGTTTCCACTTCAAATAAGTTTACACAGCATGTGATTGCTGGTTTCCCTTTTTCTTATTGACCAATATGAAAGTTAAGCTATCTTTAACGGCTCAGAACAGCTTCGCAGGAACCAGTCAGGCACGAGTGGTGCCCTCCACTTCCTATGTCCCAAACAGGCATAAGCGCAGCTATGAAGAGGACGATGAGATGGACACACAGCCCCAACAGATGAAAGATGGTAGTCACGGTAAGAAGGAAAAATAAAGTTCATCAGTCTGAAGACTGCAGTTCCAGTGAGTGTGTAGACATTTTTTTCCATCCATCATTTGTTCAAGATTAGATTAGTTTAGATTCTTAGATTTGTTCAAGATTTGTTCTTTTATCTGTCATATGTTCAAGATTCAAATTGATTTACATTTGTCTCGAACAGGAGCTCAGAGCTCTGCAGAGTCTCATGGCAACATTGAGCCGAAGCGTCAGGAGACAGAAGCTCCCAGCCATGACTCGTCTCCATCACACTGCACATCCAGTCTGGACCTCAACTACCCTTTGCCTGGAGAAAAGGGCCCAGCCTGTCTTGTTAAGGTTTAACTGTTCTTTCATCTTAAACCATCATCTTGACACACTCTCAATTAAATTGTTTTTTTTCATAGATTGTCATTTTTAATGCATACTTTTTAGACTAACACTATAATCAAGTTGTCTTGAGCAGGCACATGTTAACGTTTTAATTTCTTTGCAATAATATGATGGTTCGCTCCACTGAATTGTTCCCCACCTACACAGACAGCCATGTAACTCGGCCATCCTCTGTAATTGGCAGGTATATGAGGATTGGGACAGTTTCAAACTGAATGACATGTTGGAAGTATTTGGCATCCTTTCTGTGGACCCTGCCTTGAGCGTGATTGCAGATGAGAGGTAATCTGAGCATCATTTTGGGATGGTTGTAATTGCTATAAGGGCTTTTGTATAGTTAAACTGTAATATATTGTTTGTTTCATGTCTTCAGAGAGGCGTCTTCGCTGCTGGACCCCACAGAAGGCATGGAGACTGTGGAGGAGCAAAAAGTTCACAGCCCACCAGCATCCCTCGTACCACGACTGCATATGCTGTATGCCCAGCCTCTAGTGCACAATAACCCTCTACTGCCCTCTAGTGTCTCGGAGAATAACGGCAACTGTAAGAAATTACTCTTAAAGGAACACTCCACTATTTTGAAAATAGGCTCATTTTCCAAAACAGTGTTAAACAGTTGAGTTTTACCGTTTTAGAATCCATTCAGCCGATCTCCGGGTCTGGTGGTAGCACTTTTAGCTGTAGATTTCAGATTCTGAACATTCTGTTTCTGAAAGTTCCTCTAAACTTTGCAATGTAATTCACACATTTATTTAAATGTGTATTAAGATCTACAGCACCCCTTTCAACAAAATCAAAATTTCATTCGGATTGAACTCAAATGGATAAAGGTGTTTAGATCAAGACTTTTCAGACTGACTGCGACATCTGATTAGACCGTTAGCATCTCACTCAAAAATGACCAAAGAGTTTCTATATTTTTCCTATTTAAAAACTTGCCTCTACTGTAGTTACATCGTGTAATAAGACCGACAGAAAATGAAAAATGTCCCATTAGATAATTCAATGTAAGTAAGCACGTTCCTTGATTATTACGCCGGAATGAGAGTATAGTTTCTAGCCATATCGGCCTAGAAAATTGCAACTTTTAATTTTCCGTTGGTCTTGGTACACGATGTAACTACAGAGAGTCAAGTTTTAAATAGGAAAAAATAGAAACTCTGGTCATTTTTGAGCGAGATGCTAAAGGTCCAATCAGATTCAATGATCTATGCTAAGCTGAGCTAAAAGTGCTACCGCCAGACCCGGAGATCGGCTGAATGGATTCAAAAACGGTAAAACTTGGAAAATGTTGGAGTTGGAAAATGAGCCTATTTTCAAAAATAGTGGAGTGTTCCTTTAAGGATCTGTGATAAGGATCTTTTTATTTGAATTTTTATTATATATTCAGTTTTCATTTGAAGTTTTAGTGATTTTATGTTAATTTGTCATTTATATATTTGGTAACACTTTACTTAAAGCCTTATGAAGAATGAATGTAAACGTAGGTGCATTAAATTATGAATTAAAATTAATGCATTAATTAAGCCTTGTAATGCACCTTATAATGCATTGTACAATCTCATGAATAATTGTAACAACAGTTAATACATTATAACACTTATAAAGTCATTGTTACACTATGCATTTTAAATTCGGTTATACTTATTTATGACAAGATATGTATTACAACACATTATGAATAATTATAATGCATTATAACCTTTAATAACCCTTTATAAGGCATTATACATAAAGGCTTTACGTGTTACCAGATATTTTTTTCAAATTTAATTTAGCTTTAGTTTATCACTGTTAAATACTAGTGTTTAAGTAATTTAGTTAGTTCAAACTGTAGCATTTTATACTTCAACTTAGGTTGTCATGGCAACATTAAAAGTGTTCAGTCATTTTTTTTATTCTTTTTTTTTTCATGGTTGTATAATTTTATTTCAGCTTTGTTGCAGTAATTGAGAATATTTGTAATAGTTTATTAACATTGAACACAAGCCACTGATACAGTTATGTCATATTATTAATCAAAAAAATATTGTCATGAAGATTAAAATAAGAAAATCTTAGTTCTTAATTGTTGACTATTTATTTGTACAAGTAGTAAGTACTAATACATTTCTTATGAAATATTAAAAAGAACATTTAAAAAAATAGTTTTGTTTTTTAAGCTTTGGTATCAGAGTTATTTAGAATCAAACTGGCAGCAACTATTGAACTTTTGTATCATGTCAGCCCTACTGTTCAAACAGTTGCTGATGTTGTATGTCTGTGAATGCTGTCTTCAGATTTAAGCAGTGTTCTTGGGGAACTGGCTTCAATCAGAGCAGAGCTGCTCACCTACCTCACACATGTCCTGTTGGGGGATTCACTCGCTGCAGAGTACCTCATACTTCATCTCATCTCCAATGTGTACGTCTCATTTTCTCATTGAGTGGCTTTGTTGAATGTCTGAAGAACGACTACGGTTGATACCTTTTCATAACATGCGTCCCTATTTAAGTTATAGCACAAATTCAAGTATCAATATTGCTTTTGTGGCATTGTGTGGGAAGTCCTATGTCACCTATTTGCCACATGTTTTGAGATAATTTTCCACTTCAAAGAGAGTGACGTTTCATACACAAACATAGTTATCAATAGTCCTTCAGACTACACATCATAAGGTTTGCACTGTGTTTTTATTGTAGATTCAGCAGACGGGATGTTCTTCCTTTGGGAAAATTTACCTTGAATCTCAGTGGCTGTCCTCACAGCTCTCCATTCACTGAGCATCTCTACAAGGTCATCCAACAGCTTGTGCCATCTGTAAGTCATCTAGATTGAGCTTTTATAAATCTTTAAGTTGTATTACTTCAATAGTAATAGTTGCCATTACTTCTACTTTGAAACTTAATGCCCCTTTCTTGCTAGTCATACCGGCTATGCATGAGCCTGCATAACATGAACAACCAGAGGATGGTGCCCCGGAAAGATTACACGGCTAACCGCC
>JADLZN010011405.1:0-153251 GCA_018155175.1 Sinocyclocheilus anophthalmus | reverse complement strand
TATGGTTTAAAATTTACATCAGATCATTCTAACAGTTATCTCCTCTGAAGTTAAAAATAAATAGATTTTCCCTTTGCTGGGAATTAATGGCCAAATATGATATGTATATATATATATGATATGAGCATTTTTTTAAATGCTTTTATTCAGCAAGGATCAAAAATGTTATAAAAGAATTGCTGTTCGTTTGAACTTTCTATTCATTAAAGTATCCTGGGAAAAAATCATTACATTTTCCACAAAGAAATTAAGCAACTGTTTTCAATATAATAATAAGTTATTCATTGTTACTTCATGTTAGTTCACAGTGCATTAACTAATGTTAACAAACACAACTTTTGATTTTAATAAGGAATTAACATAGCTCTGATAATAAATGATGTAGAAGTATTGTTCATTCTTAGTTCACATTAACTAAAGTAGTTAACTAATGAAGCTTATTGTAAAGTGTTACCGTAAAAACAGTAATATTGTGAAATAGTATCACAGTCTAAAATAACATTTTCTATTTTGATGTTTTCAAATGTTCAAATTCTAATATATTTTTGTGGTGCAAAGCTGAATTTTCAGCATCATTATTCCAGTCTTCAGCATCACGCCATCCATTAGAAGCAATTCTAATAAGCTGATTCGGTGCACAAGAAACTGTATTTTCACAAGATTAAAATTAACTAAGATTAATAAATACTGTAATAAATGTGTTGTTCATTGTTTGTTAATGTTAGTTATACAGTAACCTAATGCGAACATTTATTGTAAAGTGTTACTTTTTACTGTATTTTGATCAAATAAATGTAGTCTTGGTGAGCATAAGAGACTTCTTTCAAAAACATTAAAAAAATCTTACCAAATTACCAAGTTTTAAACAGTGGTGTACATTGTATATTATTATTTCTTATACTAATTGCCAGTATTTTAATAAATATAATTTAGCATTATCATTATATTATTAAGGACACACACACACATAATCTTCTACAAATACCATTGACACAAACATTTAAAACTTACATTACACATATTACTTTTTCCTTAAAAAAATACAAATAAAATAGTTTTAGATTAAATCTATTAGTAGTTCTATTATTCGATTTTTGATCTATTGACAGTCCTAATATATTGTATGCTTGAATCTCTGTTTTATACAGTAGGTTTGATCTTTCAAGTATCCCCTGAACCCTGCTTAAGTACACCTGGGATAGGATGCATGTACTTGTGGGTTAGACTTTGTTAGGATGCATGGACCGCTGTCATTTCCAATTGTGTAATGCTATTCATCTAAACTCCTTTCTCTCGCTCTCCTTACCTGACTGAATGCCAAGATGCACTTGTGATTGACAGGAAGTCAGTAACCTGCACCAGAACTTAAGCAAAGGCTTATCTGGTCCACACACACCCACACATCATCTGAAACTTCCCACTCACCCCGTTCCAGAAATGTTTCATTTCATTTCACCTCTCCTTCTCCTTCTCCCCCTCTCCAGAGCTTTGCATTTGAAATTGAACAGACACAGAGCCTATTTATCTTCGGCTGTCACATGTCATGTCCAAGGCCTTTAGCACAAGCACCTACAGTACGCTCTGTATTTATCCCTTTGCTGTAGCTAAGGAGCTAGACAATACAACCTGCTATTAAAAACAGACGAGCGGAGGAATGAGGAAAGGTGAACAAGAATGGCAAAGCATTCTTGCCAAATGTTGTGAATTTGTCGATCGCCATTACAAAGGTTGTGAACCCCACAATAGCTAGAGCAGCATATTTCTGGCAGGCAATCAGATGAGGGAACTTGCCAAGCACAGGGCTGAGAGAATGAAAAGAGGTCACGAAGAGCAGTGCTAGATCCTGAGGGTCTAGTACATAATTTTCATTATTGAGCCTTTAAATACATATACAATCCTGCTGTTCTAATTTGTTTTATTGTATTCTATTTAGAATTTTTGAGAAAAAAAAATGTAATTCAAATATTAGATTTGGTTGCATCCGTCTAAAAATGTTGTACCAATGCTGTTATTGTTCAAGAAGCTAATTCCATTTTTTTTTACATTTTGGAAAGAAGACTTTTAGGCTTATCAAAACATTAATATTATGAAATATTAAAATTTCAAATAAACCTTTGTATTTAAATATATATCTTTAAATGTATATTTTTCCTGTGATAGCATAGCTTTCAGCATTCATTACTCCAGTCTTCTGTGTCACATGATCCGTTCATTTGAAAAGGTTTTTTTTTTTTTTTTTTTGATTGAACGTAGGTTACTGTCACCTTTTATGCATCCTTCCTAAATGATCATTTCAGTCAAGAATGTATCTACAAAAAAAAAAAAAACATCACAGGGATTTTTCACAGACTCAGAAGAATTAATGAATGGTTTTAGAATTCAGTTTCATGTTCGAACTGATTCACTAAAATTAATCAGATTTCACAACTCTATAGAGGACAGTTTAGCAGAATGTGCTTGCTTATTTCCTCATCTGTAAAGCTGTTAATTAGCTTGTTACTTTAAAAGCCACACTATTTTTAAAGCACCAGAGCTCCTGTTACTGAAAAATGTAGTTCGAAGTTACTTTTAGTCACTTCTCAACAATGGTTATGCACCGCTCATCAAGCCTAGATTATCGTCACAAATTATACATCATGACAGATATCTGAACTTTTTCACGAAACATCCAGTTCTTCATGACTACTGTAAGAAACCATATGTACTGTCATCTTTGCTTTTACAGCATCGGCTCACAAATGTAGAAAGAATGATATGGGACACTTCTTCCATCAACATCTGGAAAGATCCTAACCACTTTGTTCTCTTCCAGCACAGGGATAAGCCTGGTAGGCTTTAGTGTGCTATTTTCTGATTTACCGGAGGCATGTTCCATCTGATTTTACAGCTGAATTAAATGCAAACACAGGAAGCTACTAGGAGCAAAATAAGGTCCAGCCAACTGGCAGCAGGCAGAGTTTGATCTTATGGCATCTTTTTCCTTGAAATAGCTTTCAAACATCCTGCCAAAAAATAAATATTTCACTGATTTGTGAATTCACAGCATGCACGTTTTGTTCATGGAGCAAACTAAGTACTTGCATTCAACATGTTTGGCATTTAAAAAGAGCAAAAATCACAACAGTTAAAGTTTAGAAAAATACAATTATTGTGTTTAGGCCGATTTTTACATCAGTCAGAAGATTTTACTGAAAAATAAACGTACTATATCACAAGTAATGTAACACAACACATGGATGACATTTAAATAAAAAATTCAACATTTTTCATGTTATCAAAAAGCATAACATGAAGGTTAAATTGTATTCGGTTCTGTTAATGCAACAGAATTTGCATTGACAAACTTGAACTCATTGCGAAATCTGCCTGGGACAATCTTTCGCGATTTCATTTTGAAATTATTGAATTTTGATGTGAAAACCCACCAAACAACAGTAAATGTGACCGCACCTTTGGGCTTTCTACCTCCTCAACCCTCTAATCAGAAGCTTGAATCTTCTAAAACCATGTTATATTTTACATGAGTGCATATTTACAGTGTAGCCTCTGAAAAAATGCTTTGTAGACGGGCTTCAGGTGACACTACTTACTCAAAGGTAATTAGCGTAGCAGCCTAGTTTTATAAAAACTCAGTGCTAGTCACTAACAGAGTGCTGACAGCGACTGAGCGCTGACACCGCATCTCTTTAATCAGTGAAACGTAGGCCCACTTTTTCCTCCCGTCTGGTCCGGGGATTGTTCGCTGGTCAAAGCTGCCGGGGGACACAAATGAATGTCGACTGAGGCACGGACAAAAGCAGGCGTAAGGTTACAGCATGTAAATGATTGCGCGGAGGACTTTTCTAAGGAAACTGCCATGTCCCGCAGTGCGCGTGTCATATTCGGGGGAAGGGGGCCGGCAGGCCCTGCTCCTCACAGAACAATAACACTGAGATCTGGTGAGAAGAGAGTGGTTAATGGATCCAGACAAACCGTACGCATCTCCTGACGGACGAATCATCGTCTAGCACTGTTCAATTCGGCGGGGCTTAATAAGAAGTGACTGACTTTACAATAACGCCATCATTTGCTTTGCAGAGAACCGAATGAGTGACAGACGACCCAAACTCCACCAGCTGCATGACTGTCACCTGGAATACGTTCTGTCATCTTCTGAATACTCTTGATTCAAGACTATACAACAAAACACTCTCGTGAGAATTCACACCTAGGGTGACACCGATGATATGAGTGAGAACGACAGGGAGAGAGACTAAGGCTAATGATTGCATCTTTATTTGAGAGTTAATATGGATGTGAAAATGAATATTTCACCCGGATTATTAGATGCGGCTTGGCTCCGGCTGTACCGTGAACAGGCACAGGATATTGGCTTTTGCAGACCAGTGTTTTGTTGTTTGACATGCCTGGCGAGGTCTGCGGGGTTCGGCAAACCAGAGCAAGCTGGGAGGTGTAAGGGTCATCGCAATGAAACAGTGCTGTCGAGCTTTTGATTCACACAACAGCTGACGCGCACTCACACAGAGTCCGCTACGCCCGATGCATTGAAAAACAGGCTGGAGAGAACGTGATAATGATCTGCACTGTTTCACAGAAATTTCTTACAAGCGGGGGGGGTCCATGCCGAACAACAAAACGCAACGGAAGATTTATACACGTTTTGAAAAAATGTATCAATGAACAGACGGTAAGCTTGTATCAGAGTACACGCGGTAGCCGAAAGCAGACTTTTATAAGGAGCGCTCACTAGCTCAATCATTTAATAGTTATGATAAATAAAAAAAAATAATCTAAATTCACTTTTCACAGTTTTCTATTTTTATTTCATTATATTATTTTATTTACATATTCAAATAAAAACTTAATTGGCCTCCTTTCCATTCAAATTATTAGAATGTGTTTCTCTGAAATAAGACTGTTCTTTCCACACGAAAGGTGCAAGAATTTTACGTGACCAATTGGTTCTGTGTGCATATGAGCAAAAAAACGAGACAGTAATTGTAGATGCAAAGATAAATAAAAGTAAACTGAGTTGCTAGCGAAGAGTATTGAATACAGTTAGTATAAGGTCATGCAATGCTTATCCGCACAGAGCTGAAATCAAGAATTACTCACCTAGGATATTTTAAGTTGATAGAATGGTATCACACCATATCCAGCTGACCGAGGTTAGCTGTAAAGATTTTTTTCAAACAGTCTCCTACTGGGCCATGATGTTGTTGGTGGTTCTATGGCCAGATCATAGAAACCGCCTGACTGATGGTCCGGTCAAAAAATCCCCGAACAGAGCCCCGGCAATAAGGCTCGTGGTGGGTGAGTATGATCCATAGGTCATGAGAGTGTATACTAATGAGAGACTGAGGTGGTCATGTGTAATATATGTAAAGTCACCTGCGCGGATGATACGGTCAGAAAGATCCTCGGAGCAGAGATCCAGCTCAGAGGTCATGGGGGGGAGTACGATCCAAATATCATGATATCTATATATCGAGGGCAGACCGAGATGGCTGTGTGTGTAACCTTCTATAGTTCCAATGCAGTGTTTCCTGGAACCTCTATGTTTCTGTCCCTTGCTAGACGCCCTCAATGAGGTGCCGTTGCTGGGCTCAGACGCCAGGTGCTCTACTTGCAGTAGGCGTATCACTCGTCAACATATATCCAGACGGTAAGAAAAGCCGGGCTACGGCTTCATACCTCCTGGATCATGCGGCCGATTACGGGCTCTTGCGGGAGCCTTCGTGAACATCAGGCCCCCGGTGCTACGCTGGAAGGCACCCGGACGGGGCTACAGTGCTTGGTCACCCCGAGGGGCTTCCTGGCCGCCGGCGTACTCCTTCTTGCTGAGGCAAAGGAGGTACGGGGGCATCACCAGGATCATCCTGTGTAAGCTGTCCTAGGCAGGGCTCCCATCACTACTGAGATGTGCGAGCCAGCCTCTTCCGGCGGGCCGATATGGTCGGGTCTCCATGAACTTAAAATCCAGATAAGATAATAAGTGTCCACGTGAAGCAGGCTTTGCAAAGAAATCTCTCCAAATACCACGTGAGTTGGGGATGTGCACATGAGGCTGTGCGCATTTCTCTAAATTCCACATAGTGGTAGGGGGCACGTTTGGCGTTGACCATTATTCTAAAAGTTCCACTTAGGTGAGTAAATGGGACGGGATTCTTTGCCATTTCTCTAAAATCATGTCAAGGTAGGGTTAGGTGCTGTCTTCGTTCCCTTTGGTTAAAGTGGAGAGTAACCACCCGGTACCCTGGTGCCACTCAAATAGTGTGTTGCCGGACAAACCCTGAGACAGCACTCCCCTCACTTGAGGGAGGGGGCGGAAGCTGCGGTTCCCGACGGCCATTACGTCCGGGGGGACAATAGAAACCCTAAGAGGGCTCTTTGTCCGAACCTTTCCAAATCCACGGCGAGGGAGGAAAAGAGCTTAAGGATGTGTGCACGTTATCCTTGCCGCTTTTCTAAAAATCCACGTAAGTGGTGGGTGGGCACGTTAGGCTTTGCCACCCGTCTAAATTCCACCTAGGTGGTAGGTGTGCACACTATGCTTTGCCACTTCTCTAAAATCCCAAGAACTCGTAGAGAAGTCATCTGGTACGTGTGCGCAAGTAGTCCTGTTCGTTGGGCCAAAGCCTTCTAAAGGAGAGAGAACCGTGTGGTCGCGTAGTGGTGCAACGAGTTCGGGATTAGTAAAAACGATGTTTACGGACTTCGGACGTAGTCCCTGTTTAGGGAAGGAGGGGGTTAGCCACCGATTTCCTTGGGCTCCTCTCAACCAGTGTGTCTCAATCGACACACTCAGGAAGCACTGCCCCCCTCGATATCAAGGGGTACTAAGAGGGTTTCGTCTGGCGAGCAGGATCCTCTCCGATGAGTTGAATCCCTCGCTCCATGGGCTATCCTCGTGGTAATGTTGAGCACTGCTCACCTTTCAGGAAAGGGTCACCTGGAATAGGAACAGTATTCCTCCGCTGAGGAAAAAACGGAGGTGCCTCTTTCATGAGAGGCTTGAGCTCGCTGTCTTCCAGAAAGACCTCGTACCAGCTGCATCAGTAGGTTTGGGCCGTCCTCCGCCTCCCTGATGCGCTGACGATGTGGCTAGCCTGCAGTATGCTACCACTCTGATTTTTAATCATGCTGCTGGTTAGGGGCCCCCCCTCTCGGTGAGAGTTGGGTTTGGGATCCCCAGCTAGAATGAGCTACCGCCAGCCGGGGAAAACCCGGCATTAGCAGAAAGGGTCGAGCCCCCTGGGCGTCTGAGGACCAGGCGTGGGTTCCCACGCCGAGCTTGTTGCTAGCTGGTTCCGCTAGCTGGATCGTGCTGCGGGTCGAGTCCCCTTCTCGGTAAGAACTGGGTGTGTTGCTCCCCCAGCTGATAACTGCTAGCCGTTCCACCCATGGAACGTGCTGTAGGTCGAGCTCCCGCTGAATGGATCTCTGCTCCCTCAGCTACAGGTTCGCGCCTAGCCACGCCAGCATGATAGCCGTAGGTGAGACTGATGACAACTCAGAGCTCCATCTATAGGCTGCCCCCCAGAAGTGCCACGAGAACCCCCTAGAAAAGTTGTATCCATCTACATATGGACATTCTACAATCCACATGGTGGTAAGTGGGCACGGTATCTTTGCCCACTTTCTAAAATTCACGAAAGTGGTATGTGCGCACGTTCTACTTTGCCCACTTATCTAAAATCCTATATGGTAAGAGTTAAGCGCACAGCTTCGTTCTCTTTTTCTGAATGGTCTAAAACCCCGGTTCCGCCTGGGACACACTCCTCATGGTATCCTCGAATACCTGCTCTGACAGGGTGTTCCACTAGAGGCCTGTTGAGACAGGTCCTTCCGCAAAGTGAGGTAGCCCTGAGTGACAGGCCAAGACCAGTAATTGATCCAATAAGTAGGCTCTAGGTCGTATTCCCTGGAAGGAATCCTTCATGATTCTAGGCCCTGGCGCCACCTCCGAGGATGCTTTTTTTGGCACAGCTGGTACGGTGGCCCCTGCCGCCCCGCAGTTCTGGGCACCAATGCAGCCGCCCTCATTACACCGAGGTTAATCTCGGGGGGGGGGGGGAGGACTGATTCCCGTGTAGACTATTTGTAGCCTGGGTTCTAACTACAATCTTTGTCCCAGTGGGCCCTGCAAAGCACTGTGAGGCGCTAGTAATGTCCCTTGGCAGCCTAGGCTTCTGGCCGTCGGGAGTAATATCACTGACAGCAGTCTAAGTCCAGACAGGGGCAACTCCCATAGCGATATGGTGTTGTTGGTACTTAGTGGCTCGCCATGGTTCTGGCTGGCACTCCCCTCAGCATGGCGGCGTGGGTATACCGCTCCCCAATGTGACCCCTAGAGGACGCAGTTCGAAGTGCCACGAAAGGGAACGTCTCGGGTTACTTATGCAACCATGGTTCCCTGAATAGGGAACGAGACACTGCGTCCTCTAGTTTTTGTGTCATGCTGCGGACACAAGCTTCAGACGATGAAGTGATGATGTGCGCTACCGGCGCCTCTTTTGTACTAGTTGCGACGGTAGTGAAGTCATGGCTGTCACCGGCCAAACAAGTTGGTGTTTTTTCAAAGTAGGCTTCAGACACGGGTCACGACGAGGCGTTCCCATAGCGACCCCTAGAGGACGCAGCGTCTCGTTCCCCTCAGGGAACATTGGGTAATAAGTAACCCGAGACGTTTACTTATTGTCCAGGTTTTTACTTATTTAAATGTTGTTACATGTTTCAAATTAATATATAAAATGTTTAAAACATTTTGCACTTTCTTGTCAAATAAAAATAAAATTCTCACAATTCTTATTTATATTTATAAGAAACAGTTTCCTTAAATGTGTGTGTTGTAGTATGTAATATGGGTTGAACGGCGTATATCTGTTGGCCGTATTTGTTTAAAAATAACTGAGAGGATAGAGAGAGAATCATATTTGGCGTGCTGGAATAAATTGGTGTTAGAGCACACTATAAGCCATGCTAGCTTTAGCTGAGAAGCAGGCAGTGTAGGAGCAGATGATATCGAGCAAAGCGCTGATGCATATCTGCGATGGCGAGTGAACGGGATCTGGCTCAGACTGAGCTGTAATGAGTTCTACAGCACCACAGCCTGGCTGCAGCGTTTGATCAAAGACGCCGGGCGGCCTACACCACTGTTTAGCATCACAATGTCATGCAGTGCTTAGCGTGACCGGAGAAGCGTAAAGCATCCACCGCACATCAAACACAGACGTACTGTTTCAGGAACAGAATAGATCTCTAATTAGGATTCTGGCAAATGTTAGAATGGGCTTGTCACATTTCCCGGAGGGTTATTAATAAAGTTCCATTTTGGAACCAGGACAAATGCGCCTATATGTATGATAAAATAATGTTTAGTTTTCACTCTGTACTATATACACACACACAAACGCACACACACACACACATAGTATAATATTATATAAGATGGTATTATACAATCAAGCTTTATCTGAGTTTTCATGTAAGAGGTTCAGTTACAAAGATTTTTATCTCAGCCGAGGACTGAAGCCATAGTCAGCTTAGCACATGATAGTTATTCATTTCTTTTTTTGTTCTGGAATAAAAAGTTTTATATTTTTTTTGCCGCTCTCAAGGACGGCAAACAGCTATTTTATTATACACTGAACAAAATTATAAACGCAACACTTATTTTTGCCCCCATTTTTCATGAGCTGAACTCAAAGATCTAAGACTTTTTCTATGTACACAAAAGGCCTATTTCTCTCAAATATTGTTCATAAATCTGTCTAAATCTGTGTTAGTGAGCGCTTCTCCTTTGCCTAGATAATCCATCCACCTCACAGGTGTTGGCATATCAAGATGCTGATTAGACATCATGATTATTGCACAGGTGTGCCTTATAGGCTGCATGGCCACAATAAAAGGCCACTCTAAAATGTGCAGTTTTCTCACACAGCACAATGCCACAGATGTCGCAAGTTTTGAGGGAGCGTGCAATTGGCATGCTGACTGCAGGAATTCCACCAGGATCTGTGCCCGTGAAATTGAATCGTTAATTCTCTACCCAACACAATGCCGCCGCTCCAAAGGCGTTTGTCAGAGAATTGGCAGTACAAATACCACAAACCGGCCTCACAACCCAGACCAGTGTAATACACCAGCCCAGCACCTCCAACAGAATACTTCACTCCAAAATTGTCTGCGACAGCCCCCGGACATCTGCTGCAAAAACAATCGGTTTGCCCCGAGACAGTAGGAGCTGACAAAAGAATTTTGCACCAAACTGTCAGAAACCGGTCCAGGGAAAGATCGATCTGCATGTCGTCGTCATGCATCGGGGTCTCGACCTGACTGCATTTTGTCGTCGTAACCGACTTGAGTGGGTAAATGCTCACATTCGATGGCGTCTGGCACTTTGGAGAGGTGTTCTCTTCAAGGATGAATCCCGGTTTTCACTGTACAGGGCAGATGGCAGACAGCGTGTATGGCGTAGTGGGGGGAGCGGTTGCTGATGTCAATGTTGGGGATCGAGTGGCCCATGGTGGCAGTGAGGTTATGGTATGGGCAGGCGCATGTTATGGACAACGAACACAGGTACATTTTATTGATGACATTTTGAATGCACAAAGATACCGTGATGAGATCCTGAGGCCCATTATTGTGCCATTCATCCACAACCATAACTTCATGTTGCAGCATGATAATGCACGGCCTCATGTTGCAAGGATCTGTACACAATTTTTGGAAGCTGAAAACATCCCAGTTCTTGGTTGGCCAGCATACTCACCGGACATGTCACCCATTGAGCACGTTTGGGATGCTCTGGATCAGCGTATACAACAGCTTGTTCCAGTTCCTGCCAATATCCAGCAAACTTCGTGCAGCCATTGAAGAGGAGTGGACCAACATTCAACAGGCCACAATCAACAACCTGATCAACTCTATGCGAAGGAGATGTGTTGCACTGCGTGAGGCAAATGGCGGTCACACCAGATACTGACTGGTTTTCGGACCGGACCCCCCAATACAGTAATATTGCACATTTTAGAGTTGCATTTTTTATTGTGGCCAGCCTAAGCACACCTGTGCAATAATCATGCTGTCTAATCAGTATCTTGATATGCCACACCTGTGAGGTGGATGGATTATCTCGGCAAAGGAGAAGTGCTCACTAACACAGATTTAAACAGATCTGTGAACAATATTTGAGAGAAATTGGTCTTTTGTGTACATAGAAAAATCTTAGATCTTTGAGTTCAGCTCATGAAAAATGGGGGCAAAACAAAAGTGTTGCGTTTATAATTTTTTTCAGTGTAGTTTAACAAGAAAAAGGCACAGGAAACATTTATTCACACATTCTCCCAGCTTAAAACTCAAATATGTGATTTCTTATGTTATTTATAAGTTGAGATCCCAAAAAATTGTAAAAACAGTGACACTGTGGTACCCTCAAACATTGCTCTGTTAGACTACAAAATGTAAAAAACTTGTAAGCTCAACGTATTGTATTTTCTGCTTTTGTCTTTGACTGAAAAGCACTCGTAGAAAGATACAGCAGTGGAGGATTGTGATGAAGTAGACAGCAGTGGGGGTTTATGTTGGAGAGGGTTTGGCGTGGGCCTGCATTCCCTGACAGCTGCTCAATTAGACATTTCAGATAACACACCCTTAAATGGGAAAAGCTGTTTCAGCGTGTCAAACCTCTTGTAAACTGTCTGAAAGGATTATGCTGGCTACATGGTGGTACAGTCTAACCAGAACGAAGGAATTAGCTAAACCTGTCAGAGTTTTACACAAGTTCCAAGTGAACTCATAATTAGTCATGTTCTAGTGATCACCTGATTTCTGCCTGAGCGTAATTGGATGTCAGAAGAGATGATTCTCAGACAGAATGTTCAGAACGTTAGATTCATGAGTTTTTTCTTCTTCTTTGCTTACCTCATTTTTTGAAGGTGTATATGTAACGGGTCCCACTCGCCTGCTCCAAGTGGGTCTCAAACCCGGGTCTCCGGCATGGGAGGCAGACACACTAACAAGGAGTCTAAAGACTGCAGCCACTAGCATCAGTCGAGTGAGGTTTACCTGCACAGCACCTACTCGCTGGCCTCCGTTACATATATCCTTCTGAAAGAAACCATACATTAAGCGTTAGTGTTAATTCTGGCAGGTCACGTGAGTCAAGCTTGCATCAGCTGATTCTCAGCTGATCACCTCTACCTATAGGAATATGACACCTATCGCAGCATTCCTATATAAGGTCCCTCAGAATTATCAGCAGTTTTCACATTGCTCAAAAGCTAATTACCCTCCTCCATCCCCAGATCCTCTTTCGCCACAGTCAGGACTGGCTTTATGATATTACTTGCAATCAGACTCCTTTATCTTGAATAAAGAGTTACACTTAAATATCATTAGGTACATTAATGATATCTGCCTTGTTCTGTTCTGTTAATCCTAGGGGGGTTATTATTGCTGGTCTTCCTGCTCATTCATGACAGGTTGCATGGATGGGCAGGGAGGTTTTTTGTCCAGAACAGAACCATACCGCCAAACCTAACTTTATGCTAAGTATCTATCATTTGACGATAGTGGTCCTGACAGAAACTTCATTTTCATTTTTTATTTTAATGTATTATTGTTTATTTATTTTTCCCTGATTTCAACTTTTTAAAGTAGTCCGGGTTTAACCATTTTCATGACCTTTACAACTGACAACAGACCTTGATACAGGACCCTTTAAGACTTTAAGTACATAAATGACCTTTTAATGATGGCTAAACTTTCACATATGAACGTGAGCAGCAATATTTAAATTCTAAATTGTTTAGTTGAATAATAAATGGTTGGTTGGATTGGGATGGTCTTTTATTTATAAAATTCCAGTCTATCAATATACCACCCAATGGAAAAAACACGACTGTGGGTGGACTGGCGCTGAAAGGTTAAACACGTTTGAAACATACCACCTACACTAAACCCTACCTTAAACCTAACCAATAGTGTTAGCAAAAGCAAATGTGAGATAAAAATGCAATTGTTGAAGCAATCATGCCAGACTTTTTTTTTTATTGACAGGTTTGCAAGTGCAATGCGTACCAGTGAGCGAACACAAGCAGCTTTTACTGACAGCAGAAAAGTCATACCTATGGGAAGCCTTTTGCCTTCAGAACTGCCTTAATTCTTCGTGGCATAGATTCAACAAGGTTTTGGAAACATTCCTCAGAGATTTTGGTTCATATTGACATGATAGCATCACGCAGTTACTGCAGATTTGTCGGCTGCACATCCATTATATCAGCTGCTGGAAGTAGCCATCACAAAATGGGTACACTCTGGTCATATAAGGATGGACATTGTCAGCAACAATGCCCAGGTAGATTGTGGCGTTTAAACACTTAGTAATAAGGGGTACAAAGTGTGCCAAGAAAATATCCCCCACACCATTAAACCAACAGCAACAGCCTGAACCATTGAGACAAGCGGATGGATACCATTGCGTTCACAACACACACACACACTCACAAACACAACACAAAAACATCTTTATTAATCAATAATCTGCCCCTGTAATCATAATTTCTGTGAACATGATAGACGTTGTTTGTGTTTTACTGCCTCTAGTGTTCATTTCAACTGGAGACTGCAGTGAATTTAATGTATAGATACATTTTACAAAAAAAAAAGAGTAGGTAGAGATATGTTAATCCAATGAGCCTATGTTGAAACATTCTAAATCAAACTCTTTCAGAAGAACTGAATGTATGAAATGACCCTTTAATTACTTTAATTTATTGCCGTGTTAAAAATGACAAAAATGTTGTTGAAGATGTTTTAGGCTGTTATTGTCCCATCTCTGTAGCTGATTTGGCTTTTCTTTTCTTTCTTTTTTTCTGTTTCTTCTTTTTGTCCCGAAGACCTCGTCTGGTTTAATCTTGATCAAATGTCTACATTGTCCAATGAGTTATCATTCGGTTTACCAAGAACAGAATATGGTCCTGAATATCAAGGTACAGTAATAATCCAGCCCTGCTTTATTTCACTCACAAACCCCACACAGGGAATAATAAATCACCTGATAAAGTATGAGATGGCTGCACTGGGGGGAATGTGGCTAATGTTGATATTTTCCTCAGAGCGCTCTTTATGCACCCTGGCAGGATCTTTCATCTCCTCTTTTATTTCACTCATTTTATCCAAGTGACGTTATACAGTGCAAGAGGAGAATACCTTACCAAGGGTAATCAATGTGTTTCTCCCTGAGTGAGATTTAACTCAGTGCCAGCAGAAATATTTGCATGTAAGCTTGAACATTAAGTATTAATAAGCCTATACAGACAGAAAGGCAGAAAGACATCGTTTTGAACTTGGCTGTACAGTAGGTTCAATGAATAATGACAGCATTTCTCTAGACTCAAGAGTCAGAAGTGAACTTAAGCTCAAAAAGCTCCACCAGGAATAAAGGTAACAGTGCTCCTCGTTGTGAAATGTAAATACTCTTTCTCCTTTAACAAGCTGTCGTGTCAAGGTTTGGCTGGTTAGCATGGCCTTGTTAGCCCTTGCTGGTACAATCTTGATATACAATAAAAGTTGGTGGGAGATTTGCTTTAGAACCATTTTTGCATGTATAACTGATATTTTACAAGTGCTTGACATCTTGACATCAACCTGATTATGACCATATGATATATAGAGATATACTATTGTAAAATAATTTTCCATTAAAATGAATAATACTGGCAATTAATTAATTAAATACACTCTTGTTACAAGATCCAACTGCTCTATATATCTGTGGGGGAAAAAGTGTAAACTCTTTCAAAAAGTATTCATTAATATAGCAAAAGTGTCAGAATCTAGTAACCATCTGTAAAAGAACTGAAATATACTGTATGTCACTTCCATAAAATCAATGTCACTTTAATTTCTGAATTATTTAATAATAAGAGAGTGTATGACAAAAGGTTTTAAAGAAGCCTGATAAGTGCAGTGTCTTTACTCAAAGTCTTATCATCGCTCTGTCTTTTTTCTGCTAAAATCATTCTCTATGGGGGTGTACCAACTGCTGCCTCATTACCAATAATAGTATCACATTTGAGAGTTATGCTGTGAGTTAGAGTATGAGAGGGCATTGATGTGAACCTAATAGCGATCTGATCCCAAATTACAGTGATTTGTTTATGCTGTACTCCTTACCACTTACACCTGCTTCTAACCATGTGGGATGCAATAAGCTATCTCTTTCATGTAAATGTATTGTTTTTGTAATAACCAGCCACTGCAAACGGCAAAACATTTTGTTGATCATTTGGTTTTAGCGTCAAGCTGTGTAGCTCAACTGTGACATATTCAAAGGCCCGCTTCCCGTACATTAAACATCAAAAATCTTCTAATTGGCTGTGGTTGCATGGCGTCACATACCAGTTTTGTGTTCAGTGAGTAACAGCCTTCATTTTCCTTAGATGCTCAGTCAAAATCACTTGGTATTACTTTGAAGTATCCTATAGTATTATATTCTAAACTGTTTGTTGTGTCATCTGATAATTATTCCTTCTTTTATACCCATAATGCACTCACATTTACAGTGCGGGGCAGGGTTTGTGCTAAACTTTTTCAAGTTGAAAAATTAAGCATGCACTCTAAAAAATGCTGGGTTAAACGGGGGCAGGGTTGTGACTAAATACTTTTCAAGTGAAAAATTAAGCATGGCACTCTAAAAAATGTGGGTCTAAATATAACCCGGTGCTGGGTCTCAAATAGGACAACCCCCAGCACCAGTGGTTAAATGTTTAAATGTTTAACCCAACATTCTGGGTAGTAACCCAACCGCTGGGTCAAAACAACCCAATTGCTGGGTTTGTCCCTATTTTACCCAGCACTGGTTTGTATTTAACCCAGCATTTTTTAGAGTGTGTACAATTCACATAGGCAACATAGGCTCAGTTTTAAAATACCTACAAAAACGTAACACTACATACAGAGTTCTGGCATGAAACTCTAGATGGCGCAGTCCGATAGGTCTACCTCAATCTGACCTAATGACATCATCACATAGCACAGTCCTACAGTGACTGGATGCTCTCTCGGTATCGGTAGCCATACTTGTCGAGCTTGCTGCTCAAACATTCAAAATATATGATTAGTCTTGCCGTAGCATTGCAGCTTGATTCAGAACCCTCCACCGTCAAACAGTCCCACCACTTGTATAGATCTGCTACGAGTGATTCATGTATGCTATAGTGGGGGTGCTTTCATGTATGTTATATTTGCAGCAGCAATATTTCTTACATGCTCACAGCGTAGGTTGTGATGTATCGGCTGTAGCAAAGTCTCCGGTACTGCCTCTGCCGCAACCGCAGCAGTGTAGCAGATCTATTCCCGCCAAGTCCAATAAAGTAAACTTGTCATGTACATTACCATGCCAATCCCTCTGAGAGTTGTCATGACAGAAATACAATTCACTGCTGTTTCCAATTGAAATGAACACTAGTGACAATAAAACACCAACAACTTGTATTCCTTTTCACACAAATTATGATTAGAGGGACAGATTAACAATTAATAAAGACTTAAATTTTTGCCACGGTTTCCTTGGCCCAAGAATATATGTGTCCTAAAACACTTTTACCTTAGTAAATATTTGTAAACTCATACCTTTTGACGTTTGCATCACATAACCAGCTCCATATGTATGGCTTTTTTCACAAAGTAAACTTGCTCAGTAGCTCACCTGGTACAGCAATGCACTTGTGATGCAGAGAACGAGACCTCTGAAAGTTACATTAAAATGGCATGGTTGCATCAGCAAGTGTTTTTTTTTTTACATTTGCCATTTTTTAACTCTATTGGTCATGTTTAGCATACGTGGTAAACACTCTTACATCAGTGTCCGAAACTGTTGACTCATTTTGTTCGCATTTTGTTTTCACCGTGGACTACTATATACCATGCAGTGAACAAAAAATAGGTCTAACTAGCTAAATAATCAGTTTTTTCCCTCTGGTAATTGCAATCACAAGCATATCCAGCATCTTCTCTGGTCAATTGAATTACTGTGTTCACCTGCCAGTGAGGAGCAGAAAGCACAGGCGTGAATACGATGATGCTTTTTTTCCACCTTAAAAGAATGCGGCACGTCTACAAGGCACTTTTCCATCTAATTACTGTAGTCACTGACAGCATGGTATGCTGGTAATTTGATTTATATTGAGTTACACAAGGAATGGATTAACAGCTAATAAAAAATGCATAGCGCCGCCCTTGCAGTCACCGCATTTGTCAGAGGCCTTTACTTTCCTTCATGTGCCCTTTATGCCGTGCTTTGAGCAGAGAATGATAAATAGACCTGCATATTCATTCACATTCGTTCTTTTTTCCTACTCTCTTCAGGATGCTCTTGGCTGGGGAAAATAAATAGATTTACAGGCCTCCGTCGGTTCATGTTATAGTTGTAAATTGCTCCCGATGCTGTGTGTTATTGAGCTACCAAAGAGCTAAATGTACACCACTCATATTGTATTATTTATAATCTTATCTTTTTTGTTTTTCTAGGATGAAGACATAAAAATAGAGTAGGGTGAAGTTATTGGAATAGAATTATCCAGTAGAAAAACAACATACTGCATATAAAAACATTATTCTTAAGTACTGCGTGGAGTAAGAGCATGCATGTGTTGTTGTTATTATTAATAATCAATTTAACTCATTATCTACAATTAATTATAAAACACATTCGAAAATGAACACATTAATTCACAAATCTACTTTTAACTTGTTACAACGATTTAAAAATAGCGCAAAAATTGGATTTCTATTAACTGTAAGCCAGTGATAGGCTTATTGTTACGTATCCAGTCCATGAACTTCTGTCTGCTAGCCATCAGAGGTCACCCTTTCCATTTTCATTGACTCTCGCACTAAACAAACTGTTGCATAGCACCCCGGACAACATAAACCAAATATTCAATGTTATTGCACACGCACGATGACACAGCTGTTTCACTGATTGCACCAAGCACGATTGGCACATAGCTGTTTATATCAATCACTCACTATTTAACACTCCATGGAATCCTTCTCACGATGCAGAGTATGTTAGCGTTATCATTTGATAGCTACAATCAGAGCCTCGGTTGTTTACCCTGCCTTAGCCTAGTCTGCTTGTCTGTTTTTCGTTTCTGATCCTAGCTGGTTTTCCGGATTATACCTTGAGTCTTCGCCCTTTTTTGATTCTGTTCGCCGTTCGTTGACCTTCGCTAGCCCTAGGATTATTCTTGTGTCTTGTCCACCATATTCCGTTTGCACCGTTAACACTGCTGTGTTATGACATCTCTGATGTTAAATTAACTGCTGGCTCTGGATCCGCACATCTCACGTCTTGTCAGCCACATTACACTTATGTTCAATGATGATAAAACAAACACTATATATGCTTCTAAATCAGTTATTTATAACAGATATTTAATGATTTACACTTCTGCCACCATATTGTTTTTGTATTATCTTCATTTTGATGCTTTTTTCAGCAATTTTTCATTTATGAGATTATTGCAATTTGATGAATAAATCAGCATATAATTGATTCAGTTTTTTTTTTATTCCATGGTCAGTCCTAGTCATTTTTAGCATTCATCTCAGGCGGTTGTCTTCAGTATGCAGGACATAGTATGGGGAAGTCACACCGAAAGAATCCATAGCTAGTTTATCAAACCATGTATAGGTGAAATACAACTGCAGAGTATGTATGCATTCATATGCACCTGAATTTGTCACGGTGTCTTAGTGTTGAACCTGGATATACAGGTGCATCTCAATAAATTAGAACATCGTGGAAAAGTTCATTTATTTCAGTAATTCAACTCAAATTGTGAAAACCTTTGGTGCAGTAGAAATTCAATGTAAATAGACTGAAGTAGTTTAAGTCTTTGTTCTTTTAATTGTGATGATTTTGGCTCACATTTAACAAAAACCCACCAATTCACTATCTCAACAAATTAGAATATGGTGACATGCCAATCAGCTAATCAACTCAAAACACCTGCAAAGGTTTCCTGAGCCTTCAAAATGATCTCTCAGTTTGTTTTTTTTGTTTTCTTTCCACTAGGCTTACACAATCATGGAGAAGGATGCTGATCTGACAGTGTCCAGAAGGACAATCATGACCACATTCAAAGGAGGGTAAGACACAAAAGTTCCATTGACAAGGAAGCTGGCCTGTTCACAGAGTGCTGTATCCAAGAATGTTTCTTGATAGAAAGTTGAGTGGAAAGGAAAAAGTGTGGAAGAAAAAGATGACAACCAACGAGAGAAACGCAGCCTTATGAGTATTGTCAAGCAAAATCGATTCAAGAATTTGAGTGAACTTCACAAGGAAAGGACTGAGGCTGGGGTCAAGGCATCAAGAGCCACCACACACAGACGTGTCAAGGAATACAGTTGTCTTATTCCTCTTTTTAAGCCACTCCTGAACCATAGACAATGTCAGAGGCGTCTTACCTGGTCTTAGGAGAAGAAGAACTGGACTGTTGCCAAGTGGTCCAAAGTTCTCTTTTCAGATGAGAGCAGGTTTTGTATTTAATTTGGAAACCAAGTTCCTAGAGTCTGGAGTAAGGGTGGAGAAGCTCATTGCCCAAGTTGCTTGAAGTCCAGTGTTAAGTTTCCACAGTATGTGATGATTTGGGGTGGGTCCATATTGTCCATATCCACTTTTCGTGCAATGTTCAGAACATCAGACTTCTTTATATTTCTCATTGCATGTTCATTTGTCTAAACACAAATGTCTAAACTCATTGCATGTTAATTATTCTCTGCACACAAAGTGTGAAGAACACATTGGGCCCTATCATACACTCGGCGCAATGTGACGCCAGGCGCGACGCAAGTGTTTTTTTTGCTAGTTTCAGCCCAACGCAGTTATCATTTTCACATCCTGCGCCACGTTGTTTAAATACCAAATGCCTTTGGCCATTTGTGCGCCCATGGCCATGCTGGTTTGAAAACGAGGTGTGTTCAGGCGCGTTGCTATTTTGAGGCAACTGAAATAGACTGCGCCATTGACCAACAAAAACCTGGTCTAAAGTCTGGCGCAATAGTTTTTCTTTGTTATTTAAAAAGCGCGTTAGTAGTATGCGCGTTAGTAGTATTAGTAGTTAGTAGTATTAGTAGCATTTGTTCACTCACCTATAGGCGGGTTCCCAACGTGTGTACACTTTTCTTATTACACACACAGGGAGGCAGAGCAGCACACAAACATTTTTAAAAATTTAAAATTACATTCCGCCATGTAAATAGTGAACAGCGGGCGCAACTGGCTTTTAAAAGGAATGGGAGATGAAACTCTGATTGGTTTATTGCACGTTACACCCAAAAAACACCCATTACTCATTAAGAGAATAGGGACAACCCGTTTAGACCATGCGCCGGGCGCGCCGACCGTTTTTCCCGTCTTTAAACTAGCAAAAGTGGATTCGGACATGCCCTGAGTGCACTTGTGCCGTGTGCTTAGATCGTTAAAATATGGCCCATTGACTTTTTGTGTCAAGTTTTCCATTTTAATTACAGCGCTCAAAAGAGGTCAATCACATCCAGCAACTGAACACAACTGAAGAGCATTTTTCTTTATCTTCTTAATTTTTATTTCAAATTTAGTTGGTGCTCAAGAAATATTATGTCTTTAGTTGGGCTGTTAATTTAGCATGTTAAACTAGCACAATTAAGAAACACAGCGTGGTTTAATAAATGTTTAACAAAAAATTATAATAATAATAAAGATGGTCTGCACTCTAATGTACCTTTGGCAAAAAGTACAGTTTTTATTTGTTGCAGTGCTTTTCTTGGTCTTAACACCGCCATGTAATTCATTTGACTGCAATGTTATGTTTTAATTAATTGTCAGCTCCCTTTTTTGAGAGTGAGAATGTTATTGTAGCATTTGCAGTCTAGTGAAAGGTTGTCCAATCTTCTTGCAGAACACCATTATTCGACATAGCAAGAGGCCAGGAGTTTTGATCTTTGAGAAAACGAGTCCCAAAGTGATTCTTACAACTCTGCTACTTCTAGCAGCAACAGTTTCAGCACAAACTTGCAGGGCAAGCAATCTCAGATGTCTAGACCCTCATTCTTACAAGTTGTGGAGAACGGTTGTGATCACAAATCTTGTGAGGTTTGTTGACTGAGGGAAGAGCTAAGGAGAGATTGGATTTCCACCCACCAGCACGTAGAGCATTTTGGCAGTATCCTTGTGAAAGCAAATCAAATATTGCAATGTGTTTGGGTTTCAGTGTGTGTGTGCATGCATAAGTAGAAATGCGTAGGTGTGTGAGCGTGAGGCTCAGTAATGCAGTCATATACCTGAATGACAGAGACAGATTGTGTTTATGGCTCCTGAATGACCCTCTGACAGCGTTCTATAGAGCAGGACTGTCACATCCAACCTGTCAATCATTTTTAATGCTGTCCTCCAATTGATTTTGATCATCAAAAGTGAATTCAAAAGCACTCAATGGCATATAGTTAGCAGTCTGCTGCCTGATTCTGTATTTGTGCTATTTCTAGTCATACTTCTACGGTGACTGAGAAGCTGGCAAAACAAATCACAATTCAGAAAACACAACAACAATTCAGAAAACATTATAACTAGTCAGAAAACACTGACAAATTCGAAAACAAAATAACAAGTCAGAAAACACAACGACACATCCGAAACCAATTAACAAGTCAGAAAACACAAGGACAAAATCAGACAAACCGGAAGAGGTAGGTATAGTTTGAGACAGCACCATTGGTTTGGGATTACTCACCGCTGACTGGACGAGACATCTGTCAATCAACGTATACAGTAAGAACCAGCCGAAGAACAGCAGAGTGTTGGTAGAAAGTTCGGAGATGGTATTAAAGTAGCTCAGTTTAAATGTATTGTATGAATTGCCCTTACTATGGAATAAAAATACGGGCTGTCTATTTACGTTTAGTTAAATGTGGCTGTAAATCATCAGCTCCAGTGGCGCAAATGGATAAGCGCTTGTCGTTGGCTTTTTAACGCGATCCACCCGGGTTCGATCCCGCCTTTTGCCAAACTTTATTTTCCTCCCTTTTCAAATCTCGTATTAACAATGGATTCTATTTACACTAAGTGAAAATAGCAGGATTTTTAGCAATATGCTATTTACACTAAATGCAAATACCTATTTACACTATGTTAAAATAGCAGGATTTCTACTATCAAGTATATTACTTGTTGCAAATAGTGGCAATTATCTGCACTTCAGTATTGCCAACGACAAGCGCTTATCCATCTGCGCCACTGGAGCTGATGTTTTACAGCCACTTTTAACTAACTGTAAATATACACTCCGTAATTTTTATTCCATAGTAAGGGCAATTCATACAAAACATTTAAACTGAGCTACTTTAATACCATCTCAGAACTTTCTACCACGACTCTGCTTGTTCTTCGGCTGGTTCTTCCCTGTACAAGTTGATTGACAGATGTCTCGTCCAGACAGCGGTGAGTAATCCCAAACCAATGGCGCTGTCTCAAACTATACCTACCTCTTCCGGTTTGTCTGATTTGTCGTTGTGTTTTATGACTTGTTATAATGTTTTAGGAATTTGTCGTTGTGGTCCGGACTTTGTTATTTGTTTCGAATTTGATCATGTGTTTCTGACTGTTAAATGTTTCTGAATTGTTGTGTGCTTTGTTCCTTTGTTTGTAGACTTTGCACTTTGCGTTTGTGAATTTGTATTTTGTTTTCAGAATTGATTTGCTTTGCCACTTCTCGGTCACGTATACTTCAGAGACCCTAAGTTTAAACTTTTATATTGTATATATATTATATATTGTATTATCCTATAAAATAAATAAATAATTGCAAATAACAATATTTGTATGCTTTATACGTGCTAGAATAAAATCTGCTCACTTCACATCAGTGCTATTTTAGCATAGTTTACAATAATGATTTTTGTTAATAGTTTGAAGTAGATTTAATTTATATTTTCAGTTGTTTAATTAAAATATTAAAAGTAATTTTGCATGTCTGTTTTATTTGGTTATTAGTTTTGTTTGTTGCTGAGGCTGCCTGCTGCTGCTGAATGTTGTTGTTGGGTTAAATATGTTTATATAGTTGTATTCTATTTTATTTTTTTATATTTGCATTTTTTCATTTTACATGTTAATGCATTTGGCAGATTTTAGATTGTTTATTTAGTATTTAGTTAAACTAAACAAAAATCAGAAAAGTTGCCTTGGCAGTTAGCTGCAAATTAAAATAAATGTAATTTAAAATAAAATTGTATTAAAATACATTTTAATATTTCATTTCACATAATGTTTATTTTATTTCAAATAATGATTTTGTTTTTATGGTTTAAAGTTAGTTTTAGTTAACGAGAATAATCGCACATTGAGCAGAAAATCTCGGCTCATTGACCACCTATTGGCTGAATGGTTGGTGCGGGATAGTGATAATCGAGGAAAGAAAGGGAGAGAAAGAGAGTGAGGCAGTAATTATAAGATAATTAAATAGAGGAGAGTGCGCTCTAGCCAGATTAAGGCTGACTGTCAGAACAGAAGGAGAGAGCAAATAACAGGATCTCTCACTGCCATCCCTCCATCTTCAGCTTCATCTTCCCAGTATGTTTATTGTGTGATCTTAATATAATATTCCAGAAGAAATATAATAAAACATATCAGACTCCAAGATCTGATTGGATGAGCTGCATCATTGTAAATAGCGTAAATACACCTGTGACCACAGATCAGATATTAATTAACTGAATTTGGTCACCATAATAAGCTTACGGTCAGGCTAATTATGCAACATCAAATGAGCAAGAGTGCTGCTGTACTGAATATCAGCACAGCTGAGATTTGTCTGTAGTCAGGACAACAGCACGATTGTGAGTGTGTTGCGTACTTAGCATATTGCATAGTTAGCCTGACTGATATTGTTTGTATAAATGGTAATACTGAGTAATTTACATTTTTTTAAATTACCTATTAATATGTTGTTCTCTGTTAAAACTTTTATGAACTGTATTACTTGATATTGTTATTTATTTTAATTAACAAATAACAACAATTGATAATAAGTATATTTATTTAATGTTGGTGTCATTTATAATATAATATAATAGTTTTCAACCATTTTGACTCCAAGGGCCCTTAATGTCCACAACAATATATATATTGTTACGTGGCTGACAAGACGTGAGACGTGCGGATCCATAACCAAAGCGTTATTTGGAGAAGACAGAGACATGGTCATAAAACAGGCATCGGTCAGATAAAGGCAGACAGGTATATGGTGGGCAAAACACAAGAATAGTCCTAGGGCTAGCGTGCAATCAGTGTTAACAGCTGTGTGCAATCCTTGCTGAGTGCAATCAGTGCAATGAATGATGGGATATGTAGTCCGGGGTGATGTGCAACAGTGTGTAGTGCGAGAGTCAATGAAATTGGAAAGGGTGATCTCTGATGGCTAGCAGATGGAAGTTCATGGACCGGATTCGTGACATATATATATACACAGTGTTGGAAGTACATGTAACGGCATTACGTAATTTAATTACAAAATAAATGTAACTGTGTAAAAAAATGTGTAGTTACATTACAGTTACTTATGAAAATGTTAACTATTACAAAGGGGATTACATTTGAATATTTACACACATCCACATACAGATTTAATTGATTTATTTCCCAAATTGCACTGATTACTCTGAAACATACGGCCCTATAATTTTCGCAATGCGGAAAACACAGACTGGTTCGTAGAATCCAGCCATAAAAACTGAATTCATATAGCCTAACGTGGATGGAATATGCCACATTTTGGATGAATAAATCAAAAGTAGGTCAGTACACTTGAATCAAAACGTGATATGGACTAGTGTCTATGAATATTAAGCCGCGAAAAGACAATATATGAACCCTGCATGTTCTGTGTGTCTGTGGAAATCAGGCGCGGACTGGCCATCGGGAGAACCGGGACAATTCCCAGTGGGCTGGCAGCCGATTGGCCCCGCTATTTTAAGACTCTTATTGTATAGTGATGCCGAAGTACTAAAGTGATTATTTCTAATATATATATATATATATAATATATATTAACCCGATTCTATGTTTTTCGAGCCTGGTACAACTTTATATTCATTATGTAATTAATTGATGTAATATAACTTTTCCATGTCCAGTTTCCAATATATATCTTTTTCTTTTTTGAAGAGAACCACTGGCCTATAGTATATTTATACTGTAAGTATTTTGTTGAACAGTAATATTGATGGTTGTGTGGTTGTAGACATGCTCATTAATGATTGCTGATTGGTGATTTAGAGATTGTTTTCACCATTAGCCCTACCCACTTTTGGCCACTTGTGTGTGCATTTGGTGTATGAGTATGTGCGTGTATGTAAATCAGTCTCAGCTTTTTTCAAGGTTAACAGTGACAAGTTTATGAAAATGAAGTAACAAGTGTAAATCAAGATGTCTTTGTATCCATTTTTTAATGAGCAGATTCTGATTTCTGAATGTTTTTTGTTTATGTTTGTGTCCACAGGTTTGATTACCAAGAGCTGCTACACAACTCCAGTTTTTGCCTTGTTCCTCGGGGGAGGCGGCTCGGGTCCTTCCGCTTTCTAGAGGCCCTGCAGGTTGGTGACTCTAAAGTTTCCTTATCTAAAACTCTGTCACGCCATGCTTCCTTTCAAAACAGGTGTTTTTTGATTGGCCTGAATGTTTTTAAGGCTCAGCCGTTTGGAGCCCTGAGGTTGCACTACCCTGACGTAGAGGTTATTGATATTGACATTCTGTCATCTTTTCAAAAACACCCAGAGATGATTCTTATATTGAAGAGGAGAGGTGAAGAGAACTATAACCTAGAACCTCTCTCTCTTTCTCTCTCTCTCTCTCTCGCTCACTCACCCGCTCTATTTTTCTTTCTCTGTCTGTGTGGTTATTCATTAGTGTTCTCGGTC
Organism: Sinocyclocheilus anophthalmus; assembly: GCA_018155175.1. Lineage (NCBI taxonomy): Eukaryota > Metazoa > Chordata > Actinopteri > Cypriniformes > Cyprinidae > Sinocyclocheilus > Sinocyclocheilus anophthalmus. The sequence continues at coordinate 127,289 of JADLZN010011405.1, read as the reverse complement.
CCACTTTATATTAAGTGGCCCTAATACCTGTGTAATTACATAGTAACTAGATGTGTACATAGTATGTAACCCACAGTGTAAGTACACATTGGTCCATAGTATCTACAGCTGTAATATTTTTGTAACTACAAACATGTAACAACTACTGAATGGGTATGTAAATAAATGTGTCAAAGGACATTGGTAACAACAAATTTTGGTAATGAAAGTACAAAAGGTGTAACAGGCCTAAACAGCACTTTTTGTAACTGAAAATGGTAACACTTATATTAAACGCATGCGGTCCTTAACTTTTGGCAATCTAGCGCGTTAATAAACAGAAATGCGTGCGGTCTGCGAAGAAACATTGTAGCTGGAGCTAATTCTATAGTTTATGTCTCTGATGAACCTCCCACGCAGGTAGTGGGATACCCTCCGCAGCGGTACCTACCCAAACCACCCAGGGGGGGGTCTAAATAGTCTGAATATAAACACTTATTGTATGTGTACCGTAGTGATTCAGGACAAGCCAGAAACACGGAAAATTGATTCATGGTGTACTTGCTTATTATATACATTTTGTCAATTTTGAACACAAAAAAAGTTACGGACAGCAGCTTTAAGTAAACAATTATGGATTACCATGTAATTACTCTGATGTTACACAGCAGCGGCCAGTAAGTTAGGCTTTACATTACATATAAATTGTGGTTGGTGTCCAGAAAGTTACACTTTATATTAAGTGGACAGTTACCATGTAAGTACACTGGTATTAAAGTGGTGCACCAACTCCACCAACTTGAGATCCAACACTTCCCACTTTACATATCCCTAAACCTACTCATCGCACCACAGACGATCCAATTTCAACCCCCTAAAACTACAATCTCCACACCTGGAGCCCTTTCCACCCTAAACCGACCCATCTCCCCCCTGGATACCATCTCCACCGCTAAACCTACCCGTTTCCACCCCCTGGATCCCATTTCCACCCTAAACCTACCCATCTCCACCCCTGGATCCATCTCCACCCCTAAACCTAACCATCTCCACCCCCTGGATCAAATTGCTCCAATTACTCTTATACATATTGTTGATACAAAATGTAGTTATATATGTCCTGTTACACATTTGTACTTACACAAACCATTCGGAGGGTTGTTACATGTGGGAGGGTTTAGTTACAGAAATATTACAGCTGTAGATACTATGTACCAATGTGTACTTACACATACTACGTACACATCTAGTTACTATGTAAGTACAAAGGTATTAGGGCCACAATATAAAAGTGGGACCACGTTCTCTGTCTGGTGTAGTCAGGAGAATCAACTAATGATGCAGTCAAAAGTCCAGCAATTTCACATCTTTTTTTTTATATATAGGAAAAAATACAGTTCACTGTGTCTACCAACATAACTTTTGAGCATTGTATTATATTTTGATGTTTGTGATACCGAATAAGCAATCATTTTAATCTAAATTTGAGGTGCTGGGCTGTTCTGTGAACAGTAAAGTTTGTGAAAAGCAGCCTACAAGTCAATAACCCCTATGATGCAGAAAGCATGAGATGAAACTTTAGCTGAGTATATTAATAACTGACTGTCTTAATGCAGGAGTAGTCAGTGCTGCGCATGGAGGATTCTAAGATGAACAGAGAGTTTGAATAATACAGAGTATTCTAAATAAATAATCATTTGGTACATTATAAAGTTTACCGTAATTTTTTATTAAATTAATGCAACCTAGGTAAATACCATTTGTTTCTGTTAAAAAATGTTGGTATATGGGAGAAATATTCATATTTACTGAATATATAGATGGATGGATGGACGGACGGACAGACAGATGATTCGATAGTAGATAGAGAGAGAGAACACGAGAGAGAGAGAGAGAGAAACAACAAAAGCAAGGTTTTAAATGATAGATCAAAAGACATAGTACTGAAAGGTATGTTTGAAAAAAACCTAATAAATAAATAAAATAAAACATTTAATAAATAATAGTTAAAAACATGATAGTTATCATGGCTGCAGGCAGTATCCGGATGACTTTCTACTTCCCGCGAGTTTCTGAAGTGTGGTGAATGTAAGTACATCAAGATTACATTCATACCTCACACATTCATACTATATAGAACATACTTTTTTTAGAGGTTGTGAAGTAATTACTTATATAAAAGAAATATCTGCTCAAGGGAGTATGCGATTTTGGACACAGCCAGGAACTAAATATATGAACTAAACACGAAACTTGTGAACACGGGTACAAAAGAAAGAAAAGAACATCAAAATAAAAGTCATCAAACATGAACTGAATGTGACAATACTAAAACTTTGTGGTACATTTTGTGTATATTATTGACAAGATGTAAAATATAATTAAGATGTAAAAATGATTTTTGTTAGTGACTGCAGATTCATATTTGTAGCAGTTGATGCATTACTTAGTCTCTGGAAAGCATCTACTAATCATGAAGTTCACTTTATGAGGAATGTTCCATCCTCTAATAAGTAAAGAGAGTTGCAAAAAATCAAAAAGTGGATTAATAAAAATGTGTCCATATGAAGACTTTCCCATCTTTAGCTATGGGAGGTAAAATTTCCTCAGTATTTTATGTATTAGTTTATTTGGAAATATGGCATAATTTGCTCTTGTAAAATATGTTCAGATTCAGTGATACACATGGCACATGTAATGTCTCCATTCCAGGTTCTTATTTATTTTTTTTTTCAAAAAAACCCAAAAAAGTATATGTTTTATTAACATTCTCTCTAAATATTTGTTTTTGATTGGTCAGTTGCATTTAGCAGTCAAATATTTATATTAATAATAACTTTTGTGGGGATAGCCTGATCAAGCCAACACTGTATGGAATGGACAATAGAAAGTATATAAAGTACACATGTCATCTTATTTTTTATTTATTTATTTTATTTTTTACTGTTAGGTTTACTCATGATGTTATTATTAACAGTAATAATTAATTTGCATTCAAATAAACATTCTGTAAAGCAAAAGTGGGTGTCATTCACATAATACTTCATAGCAGCAGTCCAAAGGCAGTTGTTTAGCCAACAGTGTTATTAAACTGACCATTACAGTAGTGTACTATAAATGTGTGCCCTATTAAAACACTATACAAAAAACAAACATACTTAAGTGATTCAACATAATGCACATGCCGTTCCTGTTACTGGCAAAAAGTGTTTCTGAGTTGGACCAAAGGTATATATTATTGCTCCAAAGGTATGAAAGCCTATTATTTATTTTTTGTATGTGTGTGTTCATTTGGATCAGGCTTTTCAATGTTGAGCACTAATAGTGATTTCATCTACCAAAAAGTTTAGCAAGCATGGATGTCCCTGTCCTTCATGTGTGACTGCCTTTTATTTGTTTATTTATTTAAACACAAAAAAGGAAGATATTGTTATACAAGGCATGTACATTGAAGGAAAGTAGCCAAACATTGTGCAGTTTCTGGTTCTTCACATTTAAAATATGTGGCTTGGTTTTATTTATGTCATTCTGACCTTAGTCATTCAGTTACGAATTTCAGCACATGTTGCTTTGAGATTCTGTCACAATGTCATACAGTGGTGTGAAAAAGTGTTGGCCCCCTTCCTGATTTCATTTTTTTTTTGCATGTTTGTCACACTTTAATGTTTCAGATCATCAAACAAATTAAAATATTAGTCAAAGATAAATAAAAGATATTAGTCAAAGGGAAAACAAAATCCAAAACTACATGGCCCTGTGTGAAAAAGTGTTTGCCCACTAAACCTAATAACTGGTTGGGCCACCCATAGCAGCAACAACTGCAATCAAGCGTTTGCGCTAACTTGCAATGAGTCTGTTACAGCACTGAGGAGGAATTTTGGTCCACTCATCTATACAGAATTGCTGTAATTCAGCCACATTGGAGGGTTTTCGAGCATGAACCACCTTTTTAAGGTCATGCCACAGCATCTCAATAGGATTCAGGTCAGGATTTTGACTAAGCCACTCCAAAGTCTTCATTTTGTTTTTTCTTCAGCCATCAGAGGTGGACTTGCTGGTGTGTTTAAGATCATTGTCCTGCTGCATAACCCAAATGCGCTTGAGCTTGAGGACACAAACTGACGGCCGGACATTCTCCATCAGGATTTTTTGGTCACCCCCATAGCGATTTACATGGTGGGAGGTTCCATTTATCACAGCAAGTCTTTCAGGTCCTGAAGCAGCAAAACAGCCCAGACCATCACACTACCTCCACCATATTTTACTGTTGGTAAGATGTTCTTTTTCTGAAATGCAGTGTTACTTTTACGCCAGACGTAATGGGACACAAACAAACCTTCCAAAACGTTCAACTTTTGCCTCGTCAGTCCACAGAGTATTTTCCCAAAAGTCTCGGGGATCATCAAGATGTTTTCTGGCAAAAACTGAGACTAGCCTTTATGTTCTTTTTGCTCAGCACCGGTTTCTGTCTTGGAACTCTGCCATGCAGACCATTTTTGCCCAGTCTCTTCCTTATGGTGGAGTCATGAACACTGACCTTAAACTGAGGCAAGTGAGGCCTGCAGTTCTTTTGGATGTTGTTCTGGGTTCTTTTATGACACCTCTTGGTTGAGTCGTCGTTGTGCTCTTGGAGTAAATTTGGATGGCCGGCCACTCCTGGGAAGGTTCTCCACTGTTCTATGTTTTTGCCATTTGTGAATAATGTCTCTCACTGTGGTTCACTGGAGTCCCAAATTTTTAGAAATGGCTTTATAACCTTTTCAAACTGATAGATCTCAATTACTTTCATTCTCATTCTCTCTTTCTCATCTCGGCATGATGTCTAGCTATTGAGGATCTTTTGGTCTACTTCACTCTGTCAGGCAGGTCCTATTTAAGAGATCTCTTGATTGCGAACAGGTGTGGCAGTAAACAGGCCTGGGTGTGGCTAGAGAAATTAAACTCAGGTGTGATAAACCACAGTTTAAACAGGGGGGCAAACACTTCTTCACACAGGGCCATGTAGTTTTGGATTTTGTTTCCCTTAATAATAAAAACCTTCACTTAAAAACTGCATGTCGTGTTCACTTGTGTTATCTTTGACTAATATTTAAAATTGTTTGATGATCTGAAACATTAAAGTGTGACAAACATCCAAAAAAATAAGAAATCAGGAAGGGGGCCAACACTTTTCACACCACTGTATAAAGGTTGGTCCACTTGCGCTTATTCTGGAAAGAAACACACCACTCGGACAGGAAGAAAGAAACCCTTCTGAGGACGTGATGAAAACATGTGAGAGTGTTACCAAATATTACCATAAAAAAATTATATCTGACTGTTTGCGTGGCAAGAACCATGACTAAACCTAAAGATTATATCTCTACTTAAAAGGGAATCGTCACCCAAAATGTAAATTTCAAATTTATTCACCATCAGTAGTTTCAAACCTGTATAGTTTTCTGTTGGTGGAACAAAATAAGATGTTTTGAAGACATGGTTCAACGTTTCCGTTCATTGACTGCATTGTAATTTTTTTTCCTATAATGGAAGTCGTGGGAACTTAGCCTCTGTAGAGCAGTGAGAATTACAGCTATTGGCAAATAACATTGGAAGAAATAACATTGTTTCAAGGTGTCAGTGTACATTTTGACAACAGTTCATCGATTGGAATGAACACTGTGAAAGTGTTGTACAGTTATTGGTGGCAGTTGTGTAGAGGGCCCTGCTGCTGATACTTGGTGTGTGGCTGGTGTGTGTTGGTCCCCCTGTTCGCTCGTTTTGCTGGTCTTGTATTGTGCGGTTGTTGGCTAGGTGTTGTTCGTGCGTGGGTGTGTGTGTGTGGTTGTCTGCAGGCGGGACCGTCTGCCGTGATGTCCGTGTATATGGATGGGGCCTGTCGGTTGATTACGGCTGGCGTCTAGGTAGCTCTTTTCGGTGTTAAGAGTTCCCATTGTGTTTACGGTACACTGTTCTCTACACACACGTTTTTCTTCCCCCATCACACACATTACTATTAATTCTGTCATTGTCTGCAGCCATCATCCGTTTGCCCACACTTCCTCTTTAAATCTTATCTTCACCCCCACACTATCAATCTTATTTTTTCTGCTTCTTCTTCTGCTACGAAACTTCCAGTGCACGCCCCCATTTAGGTTCTATTTCGGTCGTCAGTCGCCTCTATTGTCCTTATCTCCCGAGATGTCTTGTCTGCACTTTTTTGCCCCCGCTTTTCAAGGAGTGTCACATTAATTGTGCTTGTAATCCACCCTCCACCGGAAACCCAACCACCAAAAAAGACACCTGCGTTACGTGTTTTTTTCATGCGTTTATGATTGAGTATTACCCAACCACATATTCATACACGAGTATAACCCACGTTTACTCCCTTCCCGCTTGAATGCAGATTTTCCCTCAAATCCGCTACTCACCTCTGTACACTACCATCCTTCATACTCTTCCCACTCTCACTCGCCGTACCCCCGAAACCACTCCTGAACCTGGTCTCTTTCTACCATGGTTAATCATAGATTTGACATTTTTTTTTGCTAGACATTTCATGCCCGCTCATGCATTACCTAATTTAGGCTACACCACAACACACCCCCCAAAAATTCAATATAATAGTCTACCATCTCTACACCCAATCACCTGGTTCTATTCCAGTGTTATTCTTGTAAATTATCTACTGTTCATCAGTGTAGGCACACAACCAGACTTAAAAAAAATTTATCTTCCGGACACCAAATACCATATATTGCTACCTTTCTGACCTAAATTATTTTCATCAAAGCACCATTTAGATCTTTGCATAATAAATCCAATATTAAGCTCCCTATTAACGAGACATGTTTCAATTCAATTGTATCAGATTTACTTGCTTTTATCTTGTCACCATGTTACCATTTATGTGCTTAATTACCACTTATTTTGTTTTATAACTTCTTATCTGGCGAATATTCACTTCTGTTTGACCTTCGTTTCATATATTCTCCTTTGTTCTTGTTTACACGAGTCACTGTTTACCGCACTTAATTCCCGCACACCATCTTCATCCCAAAACACACGATATAACACTAAACTATTAACTTTTCCCTCCTTCCGCACAAAAAAAACATTATTTTTTAATACTGTCAAAAATTAGGTGTGAAATACTTTGGGTTTACCTGTAAATAATTAAATTGCCAAGTATGTATTTGCAACCCCCATCGTAGGTAGACTTGTTAAGTCGTATAAAGTCCTCCAAATAAAACCCTCAAACCATCGTGTAAAAACCTTTTGTGTATGACGTGAAAAGTTATATTTCTTTTAATATGTGGAGTTTATTAATGGTTGTTTTGTGTTCCATCTCTTTGACATATTAGTGTTCAAATGCACCACATTTTTAAAGCTGAATAAGCATTTTACTCTGGAGGGAACTGAGAAAATGTCATGACTATGAGGCTTAAATTCAGTTGTGGAACCTGTACACTCTTAAAAATAAAGGTGCTTAAAAGGTTCTTCACAGCGATGCCATAGAAGAACATTTTTGCTTCCACACAAGAACCCTTCAGAAGAGGGTCCGTTAAAGAACCCTCTCTTTCTTACCATTTTTATAATCTGAAGAACCTTCTTTCTCCCCAAAGAACCTTTTGTGAAACAGAAAGGTTCTTCAGATGTTAAAGGTTCTTTATGGAACCATTTAGACAAAAAGGTCCTTCTATGGCATCGTGAAGCACCTTTATTTTTAAGAGTGTTGGCAACTTCAAAGCACACAAATGAAATTACAGTACACACTGCTCACACATTAACAGTTTGTCTGTCATATTTCAGATAGGATTGTTTTATTAATCTGCCACGGTGTAATTGAGGGTGTTAGTTATTGAGAGTGTCCAACTCCTGCATTGCTTGCATAATCGTGATTAAATACTAAACATTTCAGTAAAATTGTGGAAAACTCAATCCCGAGGTGGGTTGAATTAGAGACAGCTCAAAGGTTGGACTGTTGAACAAACTGCTAATAACCACTAAAGCATCCTTGAATACACAAACACACAGTACATCTGTTTCTCTCTCTCTCTCTCAGGTTCCATCTATCACCAGGTCTGTGGGTTCAGACAGAATCCTGGCACTGCGGCAGCAGACTCAGTTCCTGTGGGACGCCTACTTCTCCTCCGTCACAAAGATAGTCTTAACCACATTAGAGGTTAGTCCTCACTTACAGCAGAAAGAGATGTGCTGCGTCCAAATGAGTAATACTGGGGGAAATGTGTGAATGAGGGCCTGCCAGCTGCCTGATGTCATTTGTACAGTGGCTTTTTTGTTTGTTTGTTTTTTTCACTTAAGGTGGGCGTACACGGTACGATTTTTGCTGTCGTACAAGCTCGCAGGCGATTTTTTTCTCTCGGGAGAAAATCGCAGATTCTCGCATGGTCGCAGCTTGTACCGTGTGAGAAGAATTATGGGGCCGATCCGAGAACGAGTTATGAGCACCTCCCGATAATTTTCAAACATGTAAAAAAAAATCGGATGCTGTCGGTTTAAATTCGTGGAGTATGTGCGGTTGAACGAGACGATTTGGCGATTCATCTGAAGTTGACCAATTAGAAGAAGACAAAAACCATATAGTCTATAATAATTTTAGTTTAATTATACAGTTCTATTTTTTATTTGTTATTCCGAATGTGCCAAATTTGCCGTTCAGCTTTATGAATGAATATGCCTGTTGTATTTCCGGCAAAACGAGTAGAAATTCAGAAATGGTCTACTCCCTCGAGTTCTTTATGAAGAACAGAAAGTCCATGCTTCTCTTTGCCATGTCCTTTAGACTTCTTTTTTTTTTTTGGACGTCACAAAGTCGCCTGCACAAAAGAAAACCGATTCGTCATTCAGAATACAGATTTTTATGAATGGCGGCGAACTGTAATGCTTACGTCCGAGTTGTACAAATCGTAGCTACATTTGGACTGCCTCCGTACGATTTCGGGATAAATCAACGTGAAATGTGCCAGAGTCACGCGTTTGCCCCCGACCTCCTCAAATGCGCAACCCCTCTGCGCGTTCCATACGCCCCACGCTCTAATCCACCCCGGGCTACAGTTCACCAAAATGATACACCTCTGTCATCATTATCACCTCTCCACTCTCACTCCCCAAAAAAAAATGTATGATTGTCCGAAAATAAGTATTATGATGCAGAATTGTAATTTTGTGTGAAATAATATTGTAGCTCTTCTTAAAAGATACAAAAAAAGATAACTATATTAGCATTCACACCAGCGGACAATAATATTATGTGAACATAATTGCATTGCACACTTTAAAGTAGGAAGGATTTTGATTGGCTGTCCATGTTTTCATCATTCATCAGTTGGAAAAGAATTGCTCGTTCCTCGTAGTTGTATTGCACTATTCTCTTAGTGTCATGGTGTGGAGCGGGAGAGAAGCACCAATACGAAGAAGATCACAGTATAAAATCTTTAATAATCCACATAAGGTTAATCCATCATAGGAGGTTGCAAACACACGTATCCATAGAATAGACGAGACCAGACAAACAAACACTGAACAGAATGCAACTAATGCTGCGTTCAAGTCCTCCTGGTACTTACGAGTTGACAAGTCGTAATTACGACGTCAGGTGCGTTCAAGTCAGTTTAGTCGGCACAAGATGGCGGTGTACCTTCTCTTAATAAATTACAAGAAAATACAACAAGGTCTGTTAACTCTGCTTATAGAAAAAGAAGAGCAAAGAATTCGCATCAGGTGTGTTTCTCACCTATAGGTGCAAAAATGATAGCACTTTTTCCTTGGATTTCATTAACTAGCTGCGTAACAAAAACATGACCAATTTAAGTTTATAGGAAAACTAAAATATCAATTTAAACAAAAATTTACCGTCAACAGACATTGCATCCATCGATTCCGCCATGTTTCTCATAGACACGCCCCCAACTCGGAAACTCGGGGCTTAAAGAAAATTTTGAGTTTCCCACTCGTAATAATGACTTTGTAGTGGCGTTCAAGTGCGTTCAACTCGTAAATACGATCTATCTGACATGACTTGAACGCACCATTACTGTGGAACCGTAAAGAGGATTCCGAAAGGACACACCTGAACCTAATGGCACAATCAACAGGAGACAGAAACTAGGTCACACAGAGAACATGGGGAATGAAAAACACAACAAAACGTCAGTAACTGTGACATTTAGAGTGATCTATTAAACTTTATGGTTATAGTTACAGGTATGGTTCTAAAGTGGTTTCACATTGGAAGTCAGATGGTGACCCAACTTAGTATCATATATAAAATTGTTTATCATATGAAAGTTAAAATAAAAAATCTTTAAATTGAAACTGAAATTTTTAAACATAGCTTTTTCATGTTTTGTTTTTCCTTCCCACAACTAATTCTGTCATCACTCCCGAATACAGTGGGATCCAAAAGTATGTGACCACTGTTGAAAATCATTCTAATTTAATATAGATTTATTAATTACAAATTATATTAGCATTATGTTAGCATTGCGTAGCTATTTGTTGTCCAGATTTCTCCATAAGTTTGGCATTGTATAGGCTACCATTGTGATAAAAAAGTACACTTTAGCATACAAAGAGTAGGCTACTTATAAATAATATAATATATTTAAAACAATGTACTTATGTGCAAAGTGAATATAAAGATTTCAAATACTATATCGCATGTTCATTGTAATAAAATGAATATTGATTATATGTATATTAAATAAAGTATTTGGCACATTTAAGTAAGACTTAAAGCTACACAATGCAACTTTTTTTTTTGTATGAAATTAAAAATGAGCGAGTACATAAAACAATCCTCCAAACAATTTCTTTTTTCTTTTCATCCTAAGAGTAGAACTTAAGAGTGCTTTTTGACCCACTTATTTAAGACGTACGTAGGTCTTTATAAGTAATTTCATAATTCTATTTTCTTTGAAATATGGTTAAAGTTTACTGCCAAATGGTAAACTAAAATATACGCTCGTAACTTGTATGTCATGCATGTAAACATATTTGTAATTACACAGTTGTAATGATGCAATTGCAATTTGGTGCATTTAAAATATATTAAATGAATTAAATAACACACTACAATTAAAATTATTATCATGTGCACTTTTTAAATATGTGTACTTGAGTGTTTTAAGAAACAATTTCATGAAAGTGGACTCTCTATATAAGGTTAAGTGGCATTTTATTTCATTAATATTATATTAATTGCAAGTACATTTTCGCTTTCTGTTTTTAAAAGTGCACATTAATACATTTAAGCACACTTCTTTTTCACAAGGGTATGTTTAATAAAAAAGGCATTGTAAGTTCATGTATGGCTATTTTCTGATGCAACCATACTTTTATGATGAAATCTATGTATAGTTTAAAACATGTGGCTCCATAGCTCTTCTATGAAATCTTCAGGAATTCCACTCAGTATAAGTCATTTGTATAGTTAATGTGGATCATGTGTTTTTTTTCTTGGCATATGCTTTGTTTTGTCTCCATCTCTCTCACACACTCACTCATTTATTGTTCTCTCCATCTCTCTTCATCTCTGATGTCTTCTATTTTCTTCAAAAGCTTTCAACACGAGTTGCTGTCACACATAAGAAGATGATCCCTGCCATGATCAAACGCACTTGGTCTTTTCCAGACCTCTCCAACACACATAAAAATGCAGACGGATTTACACAAACATTCACTCACTCACTCCCTCACACATCTCTTTTGAGAAGTTTCTCCGGGGATAAAGGCCAGCCTTGGTCAGCTAGACGGAATGGAAACTTTGTGCTGGGTTTCTGTATCTCTTCATCTCAGCAAGGTGTCGGACAAGTCTTTTAATAACAGGCCCAGACTGAGAACTGCCAGACGTCACTGCCAGAAAAGTGACTGACTGTGACTATCAATGTGTTCAGAAAGCAGACAGAGGAGAGCAGTATTTCTGCCAACTTCACCAAATATCACCAGAGTGATTGGAATCAGAGATACTGCTGTAATGCACAAAACTGTCTACTATAAGCAGCGGGACTCAACGGGTTTTGCTTTAAAACCCAGATTTTAGCAATTACCCAAAACGGTATCAAAGCTGTCTTTAAATTGTAATTTCCCAAAACAACCATGAAAACAATATCAACATTCCATGGAAATTAAATTGAAATTTTGATTTGTTTCATGCTCCCAGCAATTAGATGAAGAAAATGAAATTAAATGAAGAAATTAACTCTAAACATATGGATTCAAACTTAAAACATGTAAATAAATATCACTTTTCAAATTATAAATAAACTTACTATATGTAAAACTTTGTCAAAATGTAATTAATTGTAATGTTTATAAAGCAACAATAAATAATAAATCCCTTTTTAAATGCATATTTTCTAAATCCATTTCCCGATGCTTTTATATGTATGTAAAATCATGCAACTGAATCATCTTATTTAATATAATAATGAAAGAATATTTAATATAAATAATGTTAAAATCCCCAATTTTTTGTTTACCCCCCTTTTAAAATTTTATAAAATTTTTGATAGATATTATTATATTGCCTTTAGCAGGTTTATTATAGCTCACTAAAAATACAACCATCAAAAAAGTTATTTGAAGTAAAATCAACTTTAACTGAATAAATATATAAACAAAGAATTAAAAAAGAATAATAATTTATATTATCTTTTATTTCAGCTACTTGCCAAAGCAACTTTTCTCATTTGTATTTACAAACAAGCACAATAAAACACACACAATTGCTAAAACCTTGACTAAAATTAAAACGAAAACAGAAAATATAAATGTAAAAACTAATTCAAAATCTTAATAAAAACTATAAGAGCACCTCAAATGCTAAAATAAGATACTAAAATAACTCTGATCTTATTATTTGCATTTAGCATTGTTTTCCCTGCTGTCCGTGACGAGAATAGAATTGTGACTCCTTTTTGTTGCAACCCACCAGATGCAGGAACTGCTGCAATAAAGTCTTAATTGAACCTCATTGAAAAGCCTGTGTCACACATTCTGGGACTAGGAGTAAACAATATGTGTCCTGTCACTGAACAGACACTTTTCTATGCTGTGTTTTTCCGGCCCCTGAGGTTGGTCTCTTTCCAGAGTTATCCTAATCCCCGCTTCTGTTCCGCTCGGAACGTTTTGAACAGAATGACGTTGTGTGAAATGTCGAACCCAGTGTCTGGATTTGCCCTCCTTCTGACTGAACCATAGTTCTTCATATCAAAGTCAAATTACAGAGAGATACAGAGAAAGACAATAAAAAGAAGATTCCTCCAGTTCACTCAGAAAAATAAATTATTCAATAAATAAATACAGTTTTCCTCATTAAATGGATTAACTTCAAAAGAAATGATTTGCACTTCAGACAAATGTTTAAAATGATCAATATTTCAGTTGCATCAATGGATTACAAAAATATTTTATTCAACATTATTCATATTTTATTCATATAGAGGATGGGGGGAGGTGCAATGTTGAGATCAGATGACCAGTGATACCTTGCAATCCAAACAAGAAAATTATAATAGTCAATTATTGTTATACCTTGTTATTATTAATAATAATAATAATAAGCGTTAAAGTGTTCAAGATAATGTACAAAACAAACATAAATACACTATGGCTCAAAAAAAATTGGCATTGCTATGATTTATTTTTTTTTATTATATTTTTATTCAGCAACGTGCATTAAATTATGTCAAACATAAGTAAATGTTAATAAAATATATTCAAATATATGAAACATATAAAGATAATATTTCACATTATTAATGTTTTTGACTGTATTTTATCAAATAAACGAGGCTTCGGTAAACATAAGAATCTTTTTCAAAAACCAAAAAAAAAAAATCTTACTGAGCTGTAGTTTCAGCCACACAACTTGACTGTGCTGTTTGCAAATGTATGTTGGAACTATGGTTTCGGGAAATGCCTAATTGTTGAATTGCGTCTTTAATGGACCGCTCTGTCACGCTGTAAACTGGCCTGTCAATCATCTTGTCACAGTTACCATCCTCCACATTTCATTTAATTTAACTTTCTACCGTATTGGAGAGAAAAGAAGTAGTTTGTTGATCTGCCAGTCGTGGGTTTTTATGCAGAGATCTCTGCAAAAAAACTCTTTTTGTGTAAAGATACATTAAAAAGTTAATGGCCAAACAGATGGATTGTGCAATGGATTGAATTGTGGGCAATATTAGACATTAGAGTGTGCACGGATCCACACTTCAAAAATCTACCTGAAATAGTAGACCATCCGGGGACTTCTAGGATACTCTTTTCAACATACTATGCTTTGAGACACACTTATTGTAATCTCGCATATTTTATTTTAGGATAGATAATATGAACATTGGGATGCAGGGATAGTGTGCTGCAGAGATGATGCATTTTTATAGGTCAAACTGGTTGGCATCACCCTTGTTCCCTCGACAGTGTTTTTATACAATAAATAGAAATAGCATTGTTCCACTGGAAATTTTGGATTAAGGCAGAAAATAAGCTCTGAAAATAAGTTTTGATTCAAGTTTATGATTCATGCACATTTTGTTCATAAAGAAGCCTTAATATAATCGGCAGAAGTAAAAAGCCAAATGTACAGCAGGCATCAACATCACTAAACTTCCAACAACTCATTCAGTTTCTGAAAGCAAACTAGTGAGTAGATTAGTTTTACTGTTCAACATGACGACCCCGACAACCTCTGTAGTCCCATTTAGCCACTTATTAGCAGACAACTAACTGTGAACTAACACAAGTGAAAGCTTTAAACACACACACACTAGTGTGAAAAAACTGTGAAAATGTCTTAAACTTGTGTTAACCACTGGATTTATTTCAGGCATTTAAACAAAGACCCTTTCAAAAAATTAATTGACTTCAGGATGATGGAACCAGAAGATACAAAAATACATCATCCCTGCAACATTCTGTTGAGAGGTCCATTTACAGTACTGCATAGTTCATAGTGCATTGTGATGTCCACGCCATACCATGTTGACAGACTATATGTAAGAATTATTTCAACCCTCTTCCCCTTCTACTACTCAACACTCGGTGAGTGTGTGTGTGTGTGTGTGTGAGTGTGTGTGTGTGTGTGTGTGTGTGTGTGTGGTTATGTGTATGTGCATGCAGCAATAAATGCTGCCTAATTAAGCACATAGATCAAATGCCCTCTCCGTGGACCTGTGTATACTGGCACTTGCTCTAGAACATATGCCACGTTGAGTTAATTTCCCTGCTCCACAGAACAAGACAAGCGAGATGCTTCGTGGATCTGACAAAATCCCTACACTTCACGTACAGCACATTAAAACATGTAAAGGCACAGAGATACACAAACACACATGCTGCCTGACATGAGGGTTCTTTAATTAGACCGTAGTTGATCCTAATTGGCTTGTGCATTTCTAGACTTGGGAGAGCAGAACCAAACAAGCCCATTAGAGGAGGACTCAGGACACAAAAGGGGTGTGCGTTTGTGTGTGTGTGTGTGTGTGTGTGGTTGTGTGTGTGGTGTGTGTGTGTGTGCCGTGTGTGTGTGTGTGTGTGTTTTACAGGTTATTTTGGGGTTTTAAGATCTCACAGACCCCGTTGTGATGGGGGTGAGGCAGATTGTGATTAATAAGTGTTGTAATAAAATGTGATTAATGTGTTTAATTTGAGAAATTAGGCCTGTGTGCATACTGTTGAGAATGTTGTCTGGGCGATGCCTGCAAAGACTGATAGAGATGGTCTGACATGTTGATATTTTTTTTTGCAATACTCTTATATTTGTTTGCATTGGTTAATGCATTAGGTATCATGAGCTAACAATGAACAATACTTGGTTAATGTTAATTTTCGGTAACACTTTACAATAAGGTCCAATTTGTTAACATTAGTTAATGCATTAAGTAACATTAACTAAGCATGAACAATACTTCTACAGCATGTATCAATCTTAGGTAATATTAATTTCAACATTTGCTAATGCATTATTAAAATCAAAAAGTTGTGCTTGTTAACATTAGTTCATGCACTGTGAATTAACATGAACTAACAATGAACAACTGTATTTTCATTAACTAACATTAACAAAGATGAATAAATACTGTAATAAATGTATTGTTCATTGTTTGTTCATGTTAGTTAATACATTAACTAACATTAACTAATGGAACCTTATTGTATAAGTGTTACCTTAATTTATAATATAAGTACTAATATGTTTTTATTTAACTGCATTTAACAAACATTTCACAATGAACAATAGTTTGTTTATAAACTAGCATTAGTTAATAAAACAGGGTTTCCCAAATGGAATCATAAAAACAGTCAAATTAAAGTGAATAAAAATATGAACAAACAAAATACAACACCTACTAAAAGATGTCAAAATATGTTATTTGTTTACCTACATGTAATTTGACCATTAGCCAACATCAGAGAACCGTAAACATGTGAATGTGTTGTTAAATTATTGAAATTATTGAATGTCTCTGGGTATTAATACAGATAAAATAAATAAAAAAAACATTTTAAATTAATTGATAACCATTTTAGAAAAGAAAAAAAATATTTATGTAAACATAAAAATAAATGTATAGAATAATAGTTTAGTATTTCTTAACAACAAATACACAGGAGCCCGTATTTCCTGTGAAATAAAAATACAATCTAGAATCTAAATCTGGACTATCCAAACTTATTCCAAAGCACTGGTCAGACTGAAACTGGCTGTTATTGGTTCCAAGGTTTAACCACAGCTAAAACATTCAATTCAGTTCACATTCATTTATATAGTGCTTTTCACGATACCATTTCAAAGCAGCTTTACAGAAAATGAATGATTCTACATTACAATTAAGAGTGATCTGTTTATAGAGGTGGCTGTGTCAAGGTAATATCCATACGGCAGAAAAGTACAGTTCTAAGATTATACAGCTCATGCAGTTAATGTATGTCATGTATTCATTTAAAGGGATAGTTCATCCAAAAATGAAAATTACTCCATGATTCACTCACCCTCAAGCCATCCTAGGTGTATATGACTTTCTTCTTTCAGACGAATACAATTGGAGTTATATTAAAAAATGTCCTGGCTTTTCCAAGCTTTATAATAGCAGTGAATGGGTGTTGAGATTTTGAAGCAAAATAAAGTGCATCCATCCATCATAAAAAAGTGCTCCACATGGCTCCGGGGGTTAATAAATGCCTTCTGTTCACTATGTTCACTATAGTGTCACTCCAGCGGATGACGTAGGCGTAGCGTACCGGTGAGAATATGCTTGTCTCGCGAGAAAAAAAGTTTTGTTTACAGCAAAGGAAAACTCATATACACCTAGGATGGCTTGAACGTGAGTAAATCATGTGGTAATTTTCATTTTTTGTCGTACACTATCCCTTTAAGTACAAACAATGAACATGTTAGAGCAATGATTACATAATGTAATCACATGTCCTAAACAGAAAGCTTGAGAGCACTCACAATCTTTGCATGATTATTTAATCGTAGCACCCATAATGCTAATTGTAACTTGTAAATGTTGTTGTTTTTGCAGATTATCCATGACAGGATACGGACACACATGTCCAGGAGCAGGTTGATGTGGAATTCTTTGCCTGGAGGACTCTACGCACTTCCTGAGTTCTACAGCGACTCACCCTCTTCACTTATTAATAATCAAAACTCAGGCTGTGTGAGTGTGTGTGTGTGGTGTGTGTGTGGTGGGTGTGTGTGTGTGTCTGCACACTTCAGCTCAATGCCATAATACTTTGTTGCAGTGAAAATTAAATCATAACTCAGATAGATGTTGGTTTCCCTCCAAGCAGAGTGTGTGTGTGTGTGTGTGTGGTGGGTAATCTCTTAGTGGATAGGTGAACATATGTGTCTGCCATATTCCTTCCTAAATCCAGCCTGTGTGTGTTTGCATGTGCATATAGGGGTCTGTAGCGGATTTGTCCCGGGGCTTCACATGTCAGCAGCAAATCTGTGTTGCAGGAGTGATAGATGGTCTATTCTCTGCTGTCACAGGCGTTGTTAGTCTCACTTTCCATAATTTTGATGACAAGGCAGTTTAGACTCCCTGTCCGCGGCCATAACTGGAGAGAACTTCAGTGTGGCGTGATATACAGCGTGATTCGCTCAGCCAGGGCAACACTATAAATCCGGCTACCTGTGATACATGCTGTTTATTAGGCAATGAGATATCATCCAACATGACGAGCGGACTGCGCCGATGGCTTGCTGTGTCCCTGTCTTCCTTGAAACAGTAATTTGAAAATATTTTAGATGTTTTGTGGCCTGCATACATAATAACATTCTGTTGTTGTTGTTATTTTTGTTTGTTCTGAACATGCAAAACAGTTATTTTTTAAGGAACACCACACCCACTGCCCCCCACAGTACGTCACTTGCCCCCCTCACCGTGGATCCTCTGACCAGGGTGAATGGGTGCCGCCAGAGTGAGGTCCAAATGCGATAAAAAATAAATAGAATCACAATTAATCCACAAGAAGTCCAATAATTAATTGTCGTGTGAAAATCTGTGTTTGTAAACATTTAAACAAATTCATCAAGACGTTTTTAACTTCAAACTATTGTTTCCGGCTAAAATGTAAGTGCTTTGTCCCTTTCGCCAATGAAAAAGTCATCTTGCCTGAATTGTAGGGAGAGAATATGCACATATCAATGACAAGACTGACGAAGTTGACGTGGGAAAACAGTGCAAAACAGCAAGTATGTTGGAGTTTGATGTACGGCAGACGGGCAACAGGGGAGGGACCTTTTTCACGGAGGAAGCATTATAAAGGGGTCATAGGATGCTACATGCACTTTTACAAGTTGTTTGAACTGAAATGTGTGTTGGCAGTGTGTGTACACAACCACCCTATAATGATAAAAATCCACTCAGTGTTTTTTTTTAAATCTGGTTAAATGTTTACCCCTTTCTCAAATCGAGCCAATCTCAGATGCCTGTCTGTATGACGTCACACAGACAGGCCCCTCCCACGATAGTTTGATTGACAGTAGCGTTTCAGCACAGATGGAGTGTGTCTTACCTTAGACCCGCCATGAGTGAGCTGTCATCAGTCCGCCATTGTTTGACGCTGGAGCAGATGTAGACAAGAATGACTCCTTAGCAATTGAGGTGTTCTGTTGTTGGAAGTAATAATGAACATAGCAGTCGTCATTTACTCTCGACATCTGAGCCGCTGAAGACCGGGTTACATTGTTCCTGAAGGGAATGCTCCCCCGATCTACATAAATGTGTCTATGTTCGCGCGAATCATTCATGATCCATCATCATCTACAGATGAAGTGAGTATAATGTTTTGTAATGAAACTTTGAAAATGGCCTTTCCTAATAATGTGCTAATTAGCAAGTTTCACATGAATGCAGCTAAAGTAAACGGTCTCTCTGAGAGCAGCTCAGAAGAGAGGGGCGGAATCAGCAGAGCTCATTAACATTTAAAGAAAAATGCTACAAAAATGGCTGGATCTGAAGAACGGGACGCAAAAAAAGATGCGTGATTGTTACTAGCGGTTTTTAAAAAAAGGTGGTTTTACACTACCATTGAGAAATTTAACCAAACTATGTTACAGAATTTTATTAAGACCCTAAAGAATCATAACAACTTGTGGAAAATGGGCATCATATGACCCCTTTAAAGCAGGATTGAAAGTACCAAGAAGGGGGCTCTGCTCTGTCCCCTTTTATCAGCTGTTTGGACTCTCATTCTGATGGCACCCATTCATTCTCAATTGGTGAGCAAGTGATGTAAATGCTAAATTTCTCCAAATCTGTTCCAATGAAAAAAAAAAAACTCATCGGCATCTTGTATGATTCTGATGGGTTCCTTTTTTATAATTTTTTCTTACTTGCAGATTAAAGCATCGGCTAAGGAAGTGGGGAAAAAATCTTCCATTACAAAATTATAGGATATTGAATCAACATGATTGACCACTGAAGGCTATTATGACCAGAATCAATTGATGACAAGTTCAGGTAACGGAGTAACAATAAAAATAAAAAAAAACGGGTAGGCAGAATATTCAGTCCTGAACACCTAAGGACTGAATCTAGCTAAATATGTTGTAATTTTGTTTTCAAGGCGAGTTGCTTGTATAACTGTTAAAAAAAAAAGTAGTTATTTCACTACATTATAATAGTAGTTGAAAATATATAGTAAAAAAAAAAATTGTTTCAATGAAAATGGTTAAACTGTGCTGCCGAAAGTACTGACAAGCATTTCTGGTAAACTTAAGTATAACTTAATGTAAATCTATTAACGTTGAATATTTATTAATAATCTACAGTTAAAAATTATAATAAAGTGCTTTACATGTGATTTAGTATGTTAGTCACCACATCAAAATAAGTGTACAATTTCTTCAAAAACAACAAAAAATGATTTTAAAATATACTAATAAAGTAAAACATTTTAGTTTGTCAAAATTGCACTTTTTGAAAGTACTGTACACTTAAGTGGCATGATATGTATTTAGTTCGATCTATTATATATATATTTCTTATAATATATATATATATATATATATTATATATATATATATTTTCTTATACTGTTAGAAGATATATATAATAAGATTTCAGTGCAATCACTGTAATTAAATCATTTCTTGCACATGAGGGACGTCTAACTCCTTTTATATAAATAGAATAATTGTGTAATTATACTTTTGTTTTGTAAAAAGATTTATTTTGAGATTTAATAATTAATGCATTGATTGGTTAAAGGTATGGTTAATTGATTATGTAATTATATTTACATGTTCATCACAACAACTGTGGGTGTGTGTGTGTGTGTGTGTGTGTTTCAACTGTGAACCAAATGACCTCTTATGACTGACTGTACTTCCAGATGTGACCACAATTATGGATGGACCATTAACATTACATTCAAATAATCCGTTTTAAAATCAAACCAAAAGTGCATGTGGATTTGCCTGTTTCAGTGTATTTGTGTGTGTGGTTTGTTTCTGTGTGGTCTGTGTGTGTGTGGCCTGTTTGTTCACGTGTCTCAGACTGTGCTTGTGTTCGCATGTTCTTGCTTTGTTCTGTTTTATAGGGTTTGGGTCCCTGCAGAGAGGAAATAGGGATAATAGATGTTCTGGCTAAATGTAATTACTGTCACTGTGTGATATATTATGAACTTCTCTTGTGTTTTACGGCCTAACCAGAAAACAGTCTAACATAGCTTTGATCAATTCATTTTACTAGTTTTATTCTCTCTGGTTGTTTTTTGTTCTTTACTTTATAGTAACCTTTATTATGGTGTAATAGAGACTTAATGTAGCTGTCAGGTTTCTGGAGTCGCAGCCGCAAACGTAGATAAATGAAGCGAATCCCTGCGGAGGAACAAAGATAAACAGGTGCTGTCTTTGAACGGCTGCCATAAAGTAAACTGATACAAATGCAGAGAGATGTTAAACACCGTAGGCTGATGCCACTGAAGACTGATTTCATAAAGGCTAATCTGCCGTTCGCAGTGTGTGAAAACTGCATTTTTATGTGCTTCATGATTTAAGCAAAGAAATTCACCAGCAAATCAAGACTATCCAAAAGCACTAAAGTAATTTCTGCTATTAACGTTTGTGATTTCTGCAGGTAAGAGTCCTTCTCAGGAGTTTACAGCTGTCATTCAAGCGGTCACACCTCTACAGTCCCAACAGCAGCCCATATTCAAACTGATCCATGCGGTCGCCAAGTCCAAGTTCTGTGCACAGGTGAGAATATGAGAGCAAATAATGAGACTCAATGACAACTCTTCCATTATATGCTGCAAATGTGCATAAGGTTAGGGGTCATTCACACTGCCAGCGATTGTTTGCTGGAGGTTACATTGTTGGTTAGAGTTATTTCTTTATTGGCAGCCTGCACAACTGGCTATATTAAATCACAAATCAGATGTATATGAATAAGTATAACTCACCAAAAAAAAAAGAAAGAAAGAAATTCGGCCTTCATTTTCTCACTCACAAGTCATCTCAATCATGTTCTATTCTGATTTTAACAATCAGTCAATCAATCAATCACTCACTCAACAAAACAAAACAGTTGAGGTTTCATAATACAACTTGTTTGCATAATATTTCATAATATCATGCAACATAAAATCCATAATATTTCAAGTCCTTTAATGGTTTTGTGTGAGGAAAATACCAAAGTATTATTATATTTACTAAAAACATTCAGTGTAGCTCTCAAATCTCATTTATCTGATTTGAATATGTGCATATTCAAAATTGGTGCATCAAGAGAATTGCAAGACTTCAGTCACTAACAAATCAATTTTATGGTGCCTTTTGTCATTTTAAGTTGACAGCCTGTTGGTCCCCATTCACTTTCAGTGAATGTTCTGCTAAGCTTCTCCTTTTGTGCTCCACCAAAGCAGTGTTCCCATTCAGTCGGTCACTCTCGACATCATGTCGGATGACCGACGAAACTGGGATCTCGCTTAGAGAGACCAATCTACTTCGAGTGTAAACTAAATGAGCCAATGCACATTGGCATGCGATTATTGCATCCAGCTGCCGCTGATCACAGTGTGAGTATAAGTAGGCAGCAGATGCAGCGCATATTCAGCTTTTTCGCTTCAGAGCCAAGCGATCACATCGTTCTGCTCCTGACTACTCTACTGAGAGAAGAAGACTGAACGAGTTCAGCGTGCTCTTGGAGAGCTCTTCGTGTTGGCGGTACGGCGGTGGTTTCCCGTGTCGAGTGGGCTGCACTACCTCCTGTTTGTGTTGCAGATGATCATCTCCCATGTGCGCCTCAGCACGCTGAAAGAGCTTTTTCCCCTAAAAGAGCAATTTCGGGTGCGTCTTTTTAAAGACGACTTTGCGTGGCAAACTTGACGTTACGTCTTTGTAAAGACGATGTGGGTCTTGCTATAGACAACGTATC
This sequence comes from Sinocyclocheilus anophthalmus, assembly GCA_018155175.1. NCBI lineage: Eukaryota > Metazoa > Chordata > Actinopteri > Cypriniformes > Cyprinidae > Sinocyclocheilus > Sinocyclocheilus anophthalmus. The sequence goes on along the minus strand of JADLZN010011405.1, from coordinate 104,409 downwards.
ACCCGAGCGTTTCTGGATACGGTCGTTACCTGGCGCTGGGTGATGGTCACGATCGCTGCCTCATGTGCCTGGGCATGTAGCACGCTGAGGTGGCGTTTGTGGATGAGTCATCTTCTCATTGCGGGAAGATGATCATCTCGGAGTCGCGGGCCAAGCTCCGTTTCCTCAAGGGGTGGAGTTCCGTTGCCTCTACCTCGATCTAGTTCTCCATGGTGGCAGCCGGGCGGGGGCTACTTCAGGCAGTAGCGCTGGCGGTCTGAGGCACTCCGCAGCCAGTTGAGCTGCCAATGGAAAGTGCTGGGCCCTCTACAAGGAGCGTAACAGCCGTATCTTGGTGCTCCTTCACAGCGACCATGTCTGTTGCTGCATCGGAGGGTGAGCCAGAGCTTTCTGGAGAGGAAGATTCGGCTGCACTGCTCTCCTCTGGGACTGTAGCAATGCCTGAATCGGATCCAGAAATAATGGCTATGCTTTCCCAGGCCGCCGTAGGGGTAGGGCTCGAGTGGAGACTTCCACCGTGTCCCGAGCCCTCAAGGTTGCACGATTGGTTCTCGGGGTGGTCCGCGCTGGTACTCAGCGCCCCGCCTCGGTGCCTTTCATCCTGGAGGTGCATGAGGAGCTCAACAGGTCATGGACGGCACCTTTTTACTGCCGGAAACCGATCTGCTGGTTCCTCCTCCCTCACCACCCTCGACGGTGGTGCAGCTAGGGGGTTACAAGGGTCCCCCCGGTGGAGCGGTCGGTTGCGATGCAGTTGTGTCCAAACACCGATGCCACCTGGCGGGGCAAGCCGTCCCTCCCCTCCCGGGCCTGTAGGTACTCGACTGGCCAGCGATGCTTATACGACCTGTAGAGAAGCTGCCTCCGCCTTACACGCTACGGCGTAATTGAAAGTGCACCAGGCCAAGGCACTGAGGAACTTTCACGAGGGTGGTCACGACCTGGAAGTACAGAGAGAACTCCGCACCGCGGCGGACCTCGCGCCACGAGCGACGAAGGTTACGGCGCGGTCTCTGGGTCGTGCGATGTCCACTATGGTGGTCCAGGAGCGCCATTTCTGGCTGTGACTGGTGACATGCGCGAGACGGCAAGACACGATTCTTGAACGCCCCCGTGTCCCAGGCGGTGACTTTTCGGTTACAACGTGGAGAACTTGCAGAGTTCTCCGCTGACCAAAGCAGACGGAGGCCATCAGGTACATCCTGCCCCGGCATGCAGCTGCTGCCATCGCCGAGGGCGGCCCCCCTGCCACCGCCCCGCTCCCGCAGCCTCCAGCAAAGCTGCGCCGTGGAGCCGGTCGCAGGGCAGCCGCCCTGCCCGTCCAGTCCCCCGCCAAACCTGGTGGCAAGCGAAAGAGCAGACACTAGCAACCCAGAGGTGGAGGGACCTGCTCTTCAGGAGATGGTAAGCACACCACTCCCTCCCCCGGAGGAGGGCCGGGCGGAGAATCTTTTCATCTTTTTCCGCCACTGACCTCTCGGTCGGTGGTACCAAAATACTCGACAAAGAGCAATTCCTCTATTTGTTGGGTCCCCAGAGGGGACGGGGGGTTATGGACGATCTAGTGCGTATCACACTCAACCTCCTCTCTCTCGCCAGTGAGCAGCAGTGGGCGGATTGGGAGGATGAACCAATGGACTACCCACGCACCCTCTGCTCCAACGCAGGTCAGTGTTACACACACACCCAGACCCCGCCTCGGACCGGCTACGAGACGCCCGGGCCGGGTCCCTGCGTTCTTCCGCGCTGCCCCACTGTGGGTACGCCTGTAGTTCCGTTCATGCCACTTGTGCGGTGTCTGGGAGCCTGGCTTGAGCTACCCAGCCCGTCTCGATGGCTCCTTCGAACCGTCAGGCTCGGCTATGCGATTCAGTCGCACGGCGTCCCCCCAAGTTCAGTGGCATCCGCTTCATAACAGTGAAGGCGGCCGATGGTCCTGTTTTGCGGGCGGAGGTTGCAGTCCTACTGGCGAAGGATGAGATAGAGCCAGACCCTCCAGCCGATATGAAGACGGGGTTTTACAGCTCCTACTTCATTGTACCCAAGAAAGGCGTGGGTTACGACCAATCTTGGACCTGCGTGTCTTGAAACGGGCCCTTCACCGGTTACCGCTCAATATGTTGACGCAGCAACACATCTTTGGGTGCATCTGTCCCCGAGATTAGTTTGCAGCGATCGACCTGAAGGACGCGTACTTTGTTGTGTCGACCCTTCCGCACCACAGACTATTGCTGTGGTTCGCGTCCGAAGGACGAGCATATCAGTACGAGGTCCTGCCCTCCGGGCTGTCCCTATTGCCCCGTGTCTTCACGTAAGTTGCGGAGGTACCCCTTGTTCCCTGAGAGAACAGAGCATTCGCATTCCCAAACTACCTCCATGAAGCAGTCTCGGGATCAGTTGTGCGAACACAGAGATTTGGTACTTTCACACCTCAGCCTATTGGGCCTTCAGGTCAACTGGGAAAATAGCAAACTCTCCCCGACGCAGAGGATCTCTTTTCTCGGTATGGAGTTGGGTTCGGTCGAACAGACAGCACGCCTCATGCAGGAACGTGCTCAGTTGGTTTTGAACTGCTTGAATACATTCAAGAGCTGGATTCAGAGAAACAGTTTCAGAGGCTCCTGGGGCAAATGGCATCCGTACCCGCTGTCACGCCGCTCGGGTTGCTTCATATGAGACCGCATCAGCACTGGCTCCATGGCCGAGTCCCGAGGTGGGCATGGCAAAGCGGCACTCACCGGGTCCAAGTTACAAAGGCCTGTCGCCAAACCTTCACCCCGTACTCAGACTTTGCATTTCTCTGGGCAGGAGTGCCCCTAAAACAAGTCTACAGGCATGCTGTGGTTTACACTGATGCCTCCACCACAGGCTGGGGGGCCACGTACAACGGGCTTGCAGTATCAGGGGTTTGGACAGGCCGGGCCTGATCCCACACCTGCAATGGCAAAATTGCCGCGATGTCGCTGGCACGTGGAACCTTGCCCGAGCAGTATCAAAGGGCGCTACGGGGGCAAGCATGTACTAGTCCGCACGGACAACACAGCGACCGTTGCGTACTTCAATCGACAAGGTGGTCTGCGCTCCCGTCCCATGTCGCAACTCGCCCGCCATCTCCACCTCTGGAGTCAGAAGCATCTGAGGTCACTTCGTACTGTTCACATTCCTGGGCTGCTCAAACGGGCAGCCGACGAGCTGTCTCGAGCAATGCTCCCGGGAGAATGGTGACTCCATCCCCAGACGGTTCAGCTGGTTTGGAGATGTTTCGGAGCCACTCAGGTAGACCTGCTTGCCTCTCCAGAAACCTCCCACTGCCAGTTGTTCTACTCCCTGACAGAGGGAACACTCAGCGGGGCACCGTGGCACAAAGTAGCTCGGGGCCCTTGCAAGTAGCACATTCCCCCAGTGAGCCTTTTGCACAGTGCTGTCAAGTTAGCGGAGATGGGAGCAGGTCGGTGGGGCACACTATTGCCCTACCCGGACTAGGTCCCGGGAAAAAAAACTGAAATTCTGCCTCGCGTACAGCCCCCCGTGGCGATTCCTCTGAGGAAGGTATCAACTGAGCTCAGAGACGGGAGGACCCTTTCGGCACCCGCGTCCAGACTCTGGAAACTTCATGTATGGTACCTGGACGGGGACCACGGAGAGGTTTATCGTGACCTACCTCAAAAGAGGTCGAGTTTCAACCACACTTCAGCAGAGCGAACCGTCTACGAGAACACGAACCCATATGCTTGAAGTGGAACTGTGCGTTGGGAGTGGTGGTTGTTCTCGCACGCCGAGAAGACCCACGAATAATGACCGATTCAGAGTACGAGGCTATCGCTTTTGCGAGCGAAGGGGTGGAGCGCTCCGGAAGGCTGTCTCCCTCCACCCTCAAAGTTTATGTCGCTGCAATCGCTGCTAACCAAATAGGCGACCCCGTAGAAGGAGGTCGCTGGAGAAGCATGACTTGGTCGTCAGATTCCTTAGGGGGGCTAGAAGGTTAAATCCTCCACGGCCCCCTCTATACCCTCTTGGGACCTGACTCTAGTGCTCACAGCATTACAGCAGGGCCCATTTGAGCCTTTTATCAGGCGGTTGAGTTGAAGTTCCTTTCGATGAAGACTTTGCTCCTGCTGGCATTGGCCTCCATCAAGAGGGTAGGGGACCTGCACGCATGTTCGGTCAACGATTCGTGCCTAGAGATCGGGCCGGCTGACTCCCAGGTAACCCTGAGGCCCCGGCCCGGCTATGTGCCCAAGGTTCCCGCTACTCCCTTCAGGGATCAGGTGGTGAACCTCCAAGCACTGCCATCGGAGGAGGCAGACCCAGCCCTAGCATTGCTATGCCCCGTCCGAGCCTTAAGGTGCTACGTAGACCAGGCGCAAAGCTTCAGGACCTCAGACCAGCTCTTTTGTCTGTCACGGAGGCCGGCAGAAAGGGAATGCCGTCTCAAAGCAGAGAATGGCCCACTGGACAGTGGATGCCATCACCCTGGCTTATCAGGCACAGGGTGTGCCCTGCCCATTCAGGTTGCGAGCTCACTCAACTAGAAGTGTTGCATCCTCCTGGGCGCTGGCTCGTGGCGCCTCGCTGGTGGATATCTGTAGAGCTGCGGGCTGGGCGACCCCTAACACGTTCGCCAGATTTTATAGCCTTCGTGTGGAGACAGTGTCCTCCTGTGTTCTCACCTCAAAATGGGTAGAAGCACTGAGAGGCCCAGGCTTCGGGTCGGCTTGCTAAAACCACTCCAGAGAGTCCATATAGTAGACCCTGTTGAGCTCCTCTGTCCCCTCGGCAGCCAGACGTGGCGGAGCGTCCGGCGCCAGGCCTTCACTCATTGAATCCTCGAGAACCGGTAGAAGGCTGGGTTCCATATGTAAGGCCTAAGTGGATCCCATATGTGTAAAGTCATTCTAAGAGGGTTACAATCACCTCCATTCTTCCATATGCACCCAAGGAATGTTCATATGTGTATTGCTTCCGAAACCTCCTTCAGGAATGTTGGAGCTTCCGTAACGTCCCTGTTACAAGTAGAACGGGTACGTTTTCCCAGTGTTATCCAGTCTTACTCAGTGGGTAGTGCCATAGCAGCAGTAGCTGGTCCTCTTGTGCAAGCCCTGGCCTACGCCAAAAAGTAGGGGCGCAGGTGGCTTCCACAGGACACTGGAAGGGGCAGTAGCTGTGGCCTTTTGGTAGGATCCCAATCTCGTCTGTCATCCGAAGTGACGTCGGGAGTGACCGACTGAAAGGGAACGTCTCGGTTACGTATGGTAACCCTCGTTCCCTGAAGGAGGGAACGGAGACGTGCACTCCGTCGCCACAGCTTCTGTACCACCGCTGAGCGGCCGGGTCATTGGCTCGGCTCCTCAGCGAAAACCTGTTATGCATTGCACCTGCTGCCTTATTATACTAACGCTGTGATCAGCGGCAGCTGGATGCAATAATCGCATGCCAATGTGCATTGGCTCGTTTAGTTTACACTCGAAGTAGATTGGTCTCTCTAAGCGAGATCCCAATTTCGTCGGTCATCCGACGTGACGTCTCCGTTCCCTCTTCAGGGAACGAGGGTTACACAAGTAAACGAGACGTTCTTTTAGCGTCCCTGATATACTATATTATAGTTTGTTATTTTTTTTATTAACTTAATAATTAAAAAATATATCTATGTCTGTTTTTAATTTTATTTAAAACATTTGTCGTTTTTAAATTTTTATTGACGTATAGTTTTTGTTATAATTTCTATTTATAAATTTTAGTTTATAGTTTAGTTGTTCAGTACTAATGTCAAAATAATTGGAAGATGGAAATGTTGATTTTATATGATATTTTTTATTTATTCATCAGGACACATGATGCACGACAGATATTGTGTATTGTTTATCTTTATAGTTACTTTATGGTTAGTTTTACTTTCACTAACGACAATTAGCCTTGTACCAAATACATAAAATCATAGGTTTGGAACAATATGAGATTCAATAGGTGATTTTCCATTTTGGATGTGCTATTCCTTTTACATTCTGGAGGGAAAGTGTTGGTATATTAAATGCAGCACTGCCTAATGCATCATATCATGAACAAGATGAATGATTATCAATGCATGAATCAAACTCATTTAGAAAGCCCACAAACTTTGACATGGTTTTCCACACATCATTTTTATTATGTCCCTGTATGTGGGCAGCAACTAATCAAGTAAAACTAGTCAAACGTCTGGCTGTGTGAAAGTAGCATACACTCAGTCTGACCGCGGATTCTGACAAGTGACAGATCATGTTAGCTTCACTGTTTGTGTTCCTAATTGGTCACTGCTTCATTGCATAAATCAGAATCAGAATCAGAATCAGAATGAGCTTTATTGCCAGGTATGTTTACACATACAAGGAATTTGTTTTCGTGACAGAAGCTTCCACAGTGTGATAGAATGACAGTGACAGAACAAAAAACCACAGATAATAAAAAAAAAAAATAGAACAAGTAAAAAAGGAATAAAAATATACAAATCGACAAATTGTATGTACAGGTATATAACAATAAACAGATGTATGTACAGGTATATTATGTGCAAATTTGAGGTGTAGGCTGAGATGCAGTGTTGGAATAAAATAAGTGATGAGTTGAATTAAATAGTGTGTTCATGGTGTATTGTTCAAATGTGTGAGCCTGGGTGCTAGGGAAAAACTGTTCTTGTGTCTGGCTGTTTTGGTGCTCAGTGCTCTGTAGCGTGGACCAGATGGCAACAGTTCACAGAGGGAGTGTGCTGGATGTGAGGGGTCCAGAGTGATGTTACCAGCTCTTTTGCTCACTCTGGATGAGTACAGATCTTGGAGAGAAGGGAGGGTTGTACCAAAGATTCGCTCAGCAGTCCGGACTACCCACTGAAGTCTTCTGAGGTCAGATTTGGAAGCTGAGCTCAACCAGACAGTTATTGAAGTGCAGAGAATGGATTCAATGATAGCAGAGTAGAACCGTTTCAGCAGCTCCTGTGGCAGATTGAATTTCCTCAGCTGGCAAAGGAAGTACAACCTCTGCTGGGCCTTTTCACAATGGAGTCAATGCGATTGTCCACTTCAGGTCCTGAGAGATGGTGGCTCCCAGGAATCTGAATGACTCCCCCCCCCCCCCAAAAATGCAGTCACTGTGCTGTCCATGATGGTGAGTGGGGGGAGTTGCAGGGGGGTTTCTCCTGAAGTCCATGTTCATCTCCACAGTTTTGAGCGTGTTGCGCTCCAGGTTGTTGAGACTGCACCAGAAAGCCAGCTCTTTAACCTCCAGAGTGTAAGCAGACTCGTCACCGTCCTGAAAGAGGCCGATGAGTGTGGTGTCATCTGAAAACTTCAGGAGCTTGACAGAGGGGTATTTAGAGGTGCAGTCGTTGGTGTACAGGGAGAAGAGCAGTGGAGAGAGAACACAACCCTGAGGAGCTCCAGTGCTGATCGTACGGGTGCTGGATGTGTATTTTCCCAGCCTCACTAGCTGCTGCCTGTCTGTCAGGAAGCTGTTGATCCACTGACAGACGGAGGTGGGCACGGAGAGCTGAGTTAGTTTGGGCAAGAGGAGGTTTGGGATGATAGAGTTAAAGGCCGAGCTGAAGTCCACGAACAGGATACTCACATAAGTCCCTGGTCTGTCTAGCTGTTGCAGAACATAATGCAGTCCCATGTTGACTGCATCATCCACAGACATGTTTGCTCGGTAGGCAAACTGAACGAGGATGTCAGCAAGGGTCCAGTGATGTCCCCTGTAAAGTTTATATAATTTAAACAACTTATTTTCTGCTGACATTGCATCGGTTCAATTTATATTAGATAATTACTAAATTGAATAATATTCAGATCATGTATTCCCTTGTTTAAAAACATACACTTTTGCATACTTTAAAAAGAGTGTTTAGTATGAAAATAATATATTTTAAAAGAATACACTGTGAAAATATGTGTGAAAGGAATTAAATGTTTTCGAACACTTAATTGCATGTCATTTACAATTAAATTAAAATGGCTTACAAATGTATGACACGCGATTATTTAGTTTATAAAAATATTGAAGACCACATTCAATACATTAAGCACCATTCCTCTTTCACAAGAGCGTAAGATTAGACTGTATACTCACAACATGACACACTCTAAACACAGTTACTAAAAATCGAGAAGTCTCTGATAATCTCTAGTTTGGGGGTAAATGTTAGTAGTGGCTATCACACGCTGTTTGATTGTCCCTTCTATGATGTGGGCGCTGTAAAGAAGTCTTCAGAGCCCGAGCACCTGTATCAAAAATTGGTTGCAATCTAACAATGAAAACTCAATGTTTTGCACGCCATATGAGAAAATGTCAGCCGCAGCGTGAAGCTCGTGTGTTTTTATGCTTGTTTAGATTTAGTTGCTTTGGAACTGGGAGAGCCTCCACCACACAGAAACAAGTGGCCCTCCAACGTCAACCAACACCCTTCTCATGTCCTGAGGGCAAAGAAAGGTGCAGAGAACGAGAAAACGGGATGAGAATAAACTATAAGAACTGATTGATGGTTTTAATCTCGGCATGCAGTTCTTTGCACAACACACACATGCAGACAAACATAGACCCACGATAAACACACAGACTAACCTTCTAGATAGAGATTTTTATTTTTTAAGTTTTTTGTTTTCAATGTAATGTAATATTATAGTATTAGACTTTGCAATTTCGATTTAAAATAATAATAATTTAGTGGATAAATTGTTTTGAAATCATTTTTGAACCATTGTCAAATTACCCAAGCAAGGTTTTGACATGTTTAGTTAACTTCTGGGGACAAAAGTGCAGGTAAGGGAAGTTAGACTCAAACTTTCTGGTGGGAAGAAAACAAACGACACCTAACAGGCAGCTGTCACAAATTTAAAGTTCAATGAATGATTGGAAAACAGGTGTTGTGTGTGTGTGTGTGTGTGTGTGTGTCCTTGTGTGTGTGTGTGTGATATCTGCACAGCTGTGTGTGGGTGGTTATGTGAATATTCTTATCATTAGCACCTTTCAGACTTTGTCTGCTCACCGTCATCCCTCTTTGCACATGTTTTACTCATTTACATCTTCTTGTCATGTGTTATTTGCAGAAACAGTTAGCCTGAGTAACTTAATGTGATGATTACTCTGTCTCCTCACTTATCCTTTAGTTGTTTTATCTCATATGAAAATGTAGCTATTTATGATGGAAAATGTGAGGAAAAAATACCTTAGGAGAAACATTATGTTTAACTCACTATTTTGTTAAGTTAACACATTTGGGTGCTAACTAAGAGCACATTTACAGTACATTTGTGAATTTTTAGAAAAGTCGCTTAAAACACTCTCGGTAGGCCCTACAGTGAGCATACATGAAGCACAGGAGAACTCCAAATTTTCAATATTTACACTGATCAGCCCCAACATTAAAACCACTGACAGGTGAAGTAAACAGCATTTATTATATCGTTGCAATGGCACCTGTAAAGGGCTGGAATATATTAAGCAGCAAGTGAACAGTCCAGTATTTAATTTAATGTGTTGGAAGCAGGAAAATGGGTCACAATAAATACGATCTGGAGTGACTTGGATGGCCAATAATGCTGAAGACAGGCTAGACGACTGGTTCAAAGCATCTAATGGCAAGTCTTTTGGGATGTTCCCAGTATGCAGAGGTTAGTTCCTGTCAAAAGTGATCCAGCATCAAGGTCATGGGCAGCCAAAGCTCACTGATCCACATGGGGAGAGAAGGTTACTCCATCTGGACTGATCACACAGAAGAGTGACTATCTCAAATTGCTGAAAAACTTAACGCTGGCCATGATAGAAAAGTGTCAGAATGCACAGTGCATCACAGTTTGTTGCATATCATGCTGCATAGCTGCAGACTGGTCAGAGTGACCATGATGACCCCTGTCCACCACTGAAAACACTGACTACAATGTGCACATGAGTGTCAGAACTGGACCATGGAGCAATGGAAGAAGGTTGCCTGGTCTGATGGATCACATTTTCTTTTAGATCAGGTGGATGGCCAGGTATTTGTGCATCCTGTTGTGGTCCCATATGTGGTTTATTGGGGACTCTCCACAGGCGTAATGGTTTTTATACTGTACAAATTGTATTTTCTATCCCCTTACCCTGATCCCAAACCTTCCCCTCACACAAAAATGTCTGCATTTTTTAATTTTCAGAAAAACACCATTTAGTATGTGATTTAATATATATTAATGTTAACACAGACTGATTTCATAATTTAATTGTTATGCTTCAGGTTGTTTGCACATGTAATTTAAGTGGAGGAATTAACACTTCCAGAATAATCACAGTACCCCTTAATTTCACATAGCAAAGCATTTTTGTTTTTTATTTGTATTATTTTTTTTTTTTTGTGAGCAGATTTCTCATAAATCAACATGACAGTTTGTTATTGTACTGTGCCTTAAAGCTACACTGACAGGGATGAGTATCCCAGTAAAGCCTGTGATGCCCATTTATCTAGAGAATACATCTAATTTATCTAGGTGTGTAGGTATGTGGCATTAAAAAGTCATATTAGACACTGCATTCTGTTTTGTTGCTCATTGGTCAACATCCAAATGAAAATATAACAACTGATTATCAAATTGATTATCAAATGCAGTGGACTAAAGCCTGTTATTTCGATCAGCTCCGCACGTCTGCCATAGCAACCTTAATAATCTCTGTTAACCTTGGAGATGTACCATTATTCAGTATATGTGTAGAGAATAAATAAACCTTCAGGTATGATATAAATAAAAATGTTACATATACAAATATGAGGTACCAGCAGGTTTCCTAAACACTCCTACATCCTTTCCAAGCCCGTCTGCCAAAGTCTGCCAGGCTAGTGGCATCAAATCTATGAAAGACAATGATGATCACATCTGCACACATCTGTCATCTGTCATTGTAGTATGAGTTATTTCCAGCCACTAAAATAACATTATGACAGAATAAGCTGCAAATTGGACCAGACATTATGCTGATATGGCTATATGAGACTAAGCTATATCTAGTCAGACAGAAAAAAATAGCAAAGGGGAAAGTTCAAGGGTCACCTAGACCACTTAAAAGTGCCTTTCCATTGGAGAACTGTAAAGGTCTGATGCAAAAAACACATTAATGACCCAAGATAAAAATGTATCATCTCAAGAGATGCATTATGAATCTGACATTTCAATTATCATCATCATAACAGGCAGATCTGAGTATCAGTCATCAATATACTAACAGCTTTTGGAATTTGCATTAATGTATTTGCCTTCATGTAGTTTACAGGATTATGTTTTTCTTTTTGAAAGTTGTGTGAGAATGTTTGGATGATATAAATCCAACCATCCAATCCATGCCATTTGTTTGTTTGTTTGTGAAACAATTTAAATGTGTTAAAAAAGAGTTACTTCAATCAAAGAACATAAAGTTTAGCTAACCTTTCATTCAGATGTATTACATAAAATGTAAATATAATGTACAGGTAGATGTGCTTTTCAGTGGAAACAGCATAGCAGTGTATGTACATACATTAATATGTTACTATATAAAATTATAGGCATAAAATGCAACCATCCATTTCATATAATACGTAAGAATTGGTTATATACTGTATTATATTCTCCATCTTTCTATACACCAGACAAAGGTTGCCCTAATTCTAGTCCAAGTTTAGCCTTTGGTGATAATAATTAAAAACACTAAATGGTTTTCAAAACCACTAGATCAGAAACACGCACACAGTCCAGAGCTCTTAAATGAAATGCAGATACTTACTTTGAAAGGAGTGTGAATTAATGCGCAAACAAGTGTGAAATAGATCATAAAAGTGTCAATCAAAAGCCATTTGCCAAAATTAAATCATATTGTGACTAATAAGCTATCAAGCGCCACATCCAAATCATAACACGCTTTTATCTGAGTCTTGATCAAGATAAATGAGAGTTGTTTAATACTGAGATAAAAGCTTAATAGAGAAGCATGAACTTGGCTTTCTCTAGAAGTGCAATCTATGGAGGCCATGAGAGGGAGAGAGTTGTCCCAGAGGCAGTGTGTGTGTGTGTGTGTGTGTGTGTGTGTGAAGTCCTGTGGCATCTTATTTAGGTTTATTAGATATGCTTGATGTCATAAACAGAAAGATAGACACTAAAAAGACAGAGTGTGGGAAAATGAATTGCACTTGCTGATGCACAGTTTATTTGCATGCGCTGTCTAGGTTTTTTTATATGAAAGTTTGTTTCTGCCTGGGAATAAAAAAATATATAAAAGGTCATTGAGTTTAGATTTCACAGTTCTGGCCTTTTCTATAAGTTTATATCTGATAAATAAACTCAGAAACTCTCAATTCAGAGAAAAGTCGAGAATTCTGAGACAAACTCAGAATAGCAAGAAAAAAGTCAGAATTGTGAGATAAAAAGTCACACATACCTTTTTTTATTCTGTGGCATCTTTTTTATCACATTCTGACTTTTTTATATTTTAATATCTCGCAATTGCAGGTTACAAACATGCAGTCAAGACTGTTCTTCTCACAACTGCGAGTTTACATCTTACAGTTCTGAGTTTATTACAAAGTCAGAGTTTTGAGATGTTGATTGACTCGGAATACGTGTAGATGTAGCGCAGCCATACGGGACGCATTAAGTACTCTTGTACCGCATGGTGTCTAGTTCTCCCTAGACCATGCAGGGCGTGAGGTTTCACGACTCAGCTCAAATCAACTAAAATCAGCACAGAACACAGTTTGCACAGCAATTTGTGCAACAGGTCGGTTTATTTGGCATACTTTACTGCAATTTGCTATACTACTTTTAAAAGTGTAGATTTTTCCAAGCTACAAGCTAATCATTAGTTAAACTACAGTTCACCTACGATTTTGAACAAGTAATTTGCTACATTACACGCTACAAACAAAAAGCGGCCAACCACATTAAAGATCCAATATAATGTTATGAGTAAAATATAACTATTCAATTAAATAAATGATACGAGTGAAAAAATGTAGGCCAGGGACTTGGTTCCATCTGTTGTTGATAGACTTGAGGCAGATCTGAATGCAAGCTTAGTTGTTAGAAAGTATGCAAACGAAATGATTGGAGAGAACATTGAGTTATGACATTTTGTTTAGGAATTATGAGGGGGGGGGGACATATGCACGGATGAATTGTTCACGTTAAGATAGATAACATGCATTTGGAAAATATTCATTCATTCCATCTTAAACCGAAAACCCAAATTCACATAACTTGGAAATAGTACAAGGACTCAATTCTGTAAACATTTTTTATCATTATTATTTATGTAAACTAACCATTCAAACAAACCTCTTCACTAGAATTGTTTACCTTAGACATTTTAAGTATGATGCATTTACACATGTGAATGTCTTTATTCATGTAGGTTATGAATAAAGTTAAGGTAGTAGTGTCTTTACTTTTTTTGTTTTTTTTGGGGGGGGGGCATAAATACATTAACACAGAAAGAAGGTGTATTTGCATCATAATGACTAAATTTAAATACACATGGCACAGAGGTAAACCAGTGAAGAAAGCTACTGGCTAAACTGGATTTTAGCATTGTTTTCCTTAGCGGCAGTGCTTAAATTAGCATGCTAAATGATGTGCTTCAACGCATTGTAAAACCTGTCAGGGCATTGTCTTAAAGCACTACTGCCATGCTGTGAAGTCTTTAGTGTCACAACTCTATATAGTGCCACATTTTTTTAGTCCCATAAGCGCTACATCTATAGAACGCTTTAGAAATGTCTTGAAACCCCTACGTTGTGTTCCATTCCATTCTTTTGTACTCCACCCAGCAGTTTTTGACATGTCTTATGTAAATGCTCCTTAAGAAATGTGTCTAATCGGGGTCAGGTGAACCTGAAACTAACCCAGTGTCTCAGGGCTTCTATAGTCTATTTTTATAAATATGTCATATTGACCAACTCATAAAATACATATATTGCAAGAGAAGAGGCGAGGAAACAGAGAGAGACAGTAAAGAGCAGACAGTCCCTGTGGAAGATTATGTGAGCTTTAGAGTTAAATAAAGCGTGTCTTGAGGGAAAAGGAGTGATATCAGAGGAAGAAGCCATGTGTCAACAAAGACAGCTGGCCTCCCAGATAACTACATAGTCCTTTCCAGAACCCCTACATATATGAGAGAATACTCGAAATGATAAATGCAGTGATATGCATATATTGAATGCTGCAGTCACAGCATCTGTGACATATAATAATGCAAATTCTATTTATTTTTTAAAATAATGCACATAAAATGGAAGTCAAAAGGGCAGGGCATCTTTTAAATTCACTAGAAATACACAAAGTACTTTTTATATGCCTTATTGTTCCCATCTGAAGCGAGACGGGTTTTAAACAGTTTAAAACATGACATTGTGAATCAATTTTGCATGCATCAATGATTTACACGGCTTGTACACATTTAATATCTTCACTAATGACACAGACTTGGCAGTCAGTGTATTCTATTCCCTAGTTTATTCTGAATCTATATCGGCCCTTCTGGTGGTTCACAGCTTGTTACGCTAATGAGAATACATCCCTGGACCAGGGGTACTTGTAGAGTTATTTTGATTGTAAAAAGTTTCTTTTCACATGAACAGTTTTATTAATTATTCACAGGTATTAATGAAGAGTCAATGCTGTAATTAGGTTTGAACCTCCCCTGTAGCCTCCATTTACTTTAATGGACTAAAACAGTGTCATCCTAATGGTGCGGCGGATTGACTGTGGGAAACAGTGATTTTTAATCTACCATTAAATGATATGAAAAATGTTCATATCATGGTCAAAACCCAGATTAGGATTAGACCTTTCCTGTCCATATCCAGATCAAGACTAATAACTTGGTCTTCCACTGAGACACCTTTCCCATTCTGCTAATGTCACTAAGACTGTGCGGCTAATTGGCTATTTTTAACCAATGGACAAATTGCTATATATTGCATTTTTTAAGCAAACTAGCATTTGATCATTCTGCTATGCAATGCCCACTTTTATTGATTTCCAGGAGAGTTAAAGTTGTTATAGCTGCAAAGGGGGAACCAACTCCATATTAATGTCTATGTATTTATAAAGCCATTTATAATGTCATTAAATTCCCCATTGGTGAAATGTCCCAATAATGTTGTCTATATAGTGTACTGATTGTCCACACAATGGAAGTTAATGGTTAGCCAAACTGTTTGGTTACCAACATTTAAAAAAATATATATTTTTTTTGTGTTCTGCAGGGGGGAAAAAAGAAAAAAAGAAAGTCATACAAGTTTGAAATAACACCAGGGAGAGTAAATGATGACAGAATATTACATAACTTGCTGTCAGCTGGTTTTCAGCTGGTTTTGATCTGATAAAGAAGCTGAATCCATTATTCTTGGTATCGAGATTTGATCTAACATTTTTGCCGTATGTTGGCACAATCTAACATTTGTCGACATGACATGTCAGTTTTTTTTCTCTGTGGAAGGAGACTTTTTACACCATGTTATTTCATCATCTCTCTGGAGCGCTGTGGCAGTGATGAATGGCTAATCACAGAGGGAATGATGGGTAAACACAGCCCCCCTTCCCTCTATCACTGATATCACAAAGTCACACCGTTCGCTAAACATGTCTTTCTACGACAGTGTTCTGTGGCCAGTCAACCTCTCAACGGCTTGGCAGTATAAATAGGACCTTCAGAGAAAATCTGTAAGATATTTGAAGACCAAATCCAATGTCAAGTCAAGTCACCTGTATTTATATAGCACTTTATACAATACAGATTGTGTTAAAGCAGCTTTACAGTGTTACACAGGAAAAAAACGTGTGCTGATAAAATACAAGAGGACAATAGAAAATGGTCAATTTATCAGTTAAAGTCAGTTCATCATTGATTAAGTGACGTCAACGTCCAGCGCCCCTCAGTCAGTTACTCATAGGAATGTGTAGACAACGTAAACAATATTGCCAGAATTCTCTCGCCAACGCTCTGTTGACATCCCTTTTGCTGTGATAAATAATCTGTTCTCAGTGCTTTTGACTGTCTGGCAAATAATCATTCTCTGATCGTTTGGAAATCTAAAATGGGGCACAGGTCAATCTGATCTTATGTTGTTGATGTCAAAGGCTGTACATTCTAAACTTCTAAACAATTAATTAGACAGACATCAACATTAACAGGTTGCATGTGGGAACTGTGCAGGGTCACCTTTGAAAAAAATGAGTAGAAAATGTGTGTTGACTGTGTAGTCAAAATATCAGTCCAACCACAATGAGTACTGATTACTTTATTGACCTTCCTCTGATGTTATCAGAAGGATTTAAAGTTGTGCTACAGTAATATACATATAGTTTATTTGCCTCAAACAAAACTCTGAAAATCTTTTAAATATTCTTCCTCAGACGTGCTTATTGTAACATCTTTGTACTTTGCAACAGGACTTTGTTTCTCTGCACGTAAAAACCTGTGTCCCTGACCCCTGGAAATCACACCATATGGACAGTCAATAGTCTATGGGTATGACAGCAAGCTAAATGACTGAAACTATGCAATCTTCCAGAAAATAGTAATTTCTTGGGCCAAATGACTTATCGAATTGGCCTTTGCACCCTGAGAGACTACAAACACATGTAATGACACTGGAATACAGACACAAATACAGTACGTGTACAGTACATGTACACGATTCAGCAACACCACTCTACACTATTTAGCAATGAAAAAAGTTTCATTGCGGTAAGAAAAAAGTTTCATTGCGTTAAGAAAAATACATTTTTCTTACCGCAAGATGTAAATTACCATATTGTACTTCGGTTTAACTATTGTGACTTTCAGTTGATGAACAGATAAGACACAAACAGATGTCAAAAGCGACATAGGCGATGATCGACAAGGATGCGTCAGAGTAAAGTTTCATTAATAAATACATTGTTATTTCTGAACAAATTTTAAAAAAATTGCAAATCCAAAGCTAAATGTGTAAATGAACTACTTTCAACCAGTATCTGTGCTGAAAATCTGTGAATCACTAACGTCACTTCCTGTTTTCCTCAGACGATGAGTGGCCGTTTTTTCCCTCATCATGCTATCAAAACTGATGCAGTTCTCAGCCTGGACGAGGACTCGGTTCTGTCCACCAATGAGGTAAGAGATCACACATTCATTCATCATAATAAATGTTATGTGAAATGGGATGGTATCTCATATGGTAGGCTATATGGTTCTGTCATTCAAAATCCTAATTCTTTGCCAAGTGAAAAATTGACATTATATTGAAATGTATTATTACATTTCTAATGATAACCAGACAAATTATCGGTACATAGTACGCAAGTGCCCGCGATTGCCCAAACGATAGAGTCATGACATAGATAGCCACCCGACCGCAGTGTGTAGTCTTGGAATGGACTCCACGACAACGGATCGATGGAATGGGTTGGGCAGTGAGGAGGATGAGCCGGGGACACTAACGGTGAACACACGAAATACAACAGAGACATTTGAGTCGTAAAGCGGGAAGCGGAGGCGCAGTATAACAATAGAATTATCACTCCTGCATGTAGGAAAGTACTCAGTTTTTACAAGTTTGTTGTTTTTTCAATTTTACTCGTGTGAAAGTACAAAAAGTACTTGATTTTTTATGTACTTAAGTAAAAAGTACCGATAAATGAATGTTTATTTTACAGTTTTATATAGGCTAGTTTTATCATTTAATTTTATATTAGCACATATTTTTTTATTATCCTACTGCTCAAAATACCTGGGATTTTCCCAAAATAACCAATAAGGAAATAATAAATATAATAAGGAAAATATAATTTTCATAATTATTTTTTTCTTCTCAAACCTTGTCTGTGGTGAAAAACACCCCTGGCCAAATGCCCCCAAAGGGCATCACTTCCCACTTTGATAATTACTGTAGTTACCATGTTCTGAACATCACATCCTTAATTTTTCCCTCAGATGTAATCTATCTAGGTGGTTGAATAAACATATTTGGACTTTTTTTTTTTTTTAATTACCTCAACTTAGCACCAGCGAGCTTGTTAGCTAGACAGTTAGCATCAGCTAACATTATTGACTTATTTTCAGCATTGTTATGAATAAACATTTATATTTGTCTACTCAGCTAGTTGATCCAGATACATAGTAACTTAGGCTATGTGTGCTGACAAACAATATAAAAACAGACATCACATAGGGCTAAATGCATAGCATTCTAGTAAAACTGCTAATGTTACAGCAGCTGGGAAGATGAATGTGCATGAGTTATTTTATTTAATCTGTTATTTTAATGTTTTTTGACCTAAAACATAGAGACTCTGATGTTAATGTGTCTGCATTCAATCATTTCAGTGGGCTTAAACAGATCACACTTTACAGCAGATTTAGTTCACAAAAAACTGACAGCTTTGACCTAAATATGATTTTCAGTTACAATAATGAATCCTAAAATTCGACATTAGTAACTTACTTTTAGCAGCATCAGTCGCGCGCGCGCGCTCACAAGATCTCCCGGGTGTTACTTGTGAATTCAGTTCACTGGAGACTCGCACTAAATGGATAATTTAAATCAGTGTGTTGTCGACTCTAGAATAGCTGCAATCGGATCATTCCAATTCGTGAATGAATCGTTTGGTGCGATTTACGAACCGATTTAACGGGTTCATTGAAAAGAATCAGTTCATTCATGAATCAGACAGCTTCTGCGTCTCGGAGTACGTGATATATTATAAGGAGTAACGATAAGTTTGATGAAGTGCAGTGAAGTAAAAAGTACGATCTTATGCTTTGGAATGTAGTGAAATAAAAGTAAAAGTTACTCAAGAAAAATACTCCAGTAAAGTATAGATACTTGAAAACTGCACCCAACAGTAAAAAAGTAAAAATACTTAGTTACTGTCCACCACTGTGGTGGTCCCCCTTGGGGGCAGAATAGGTCTGCTACGCTGCTGCTGCGGCGGCAGAGCAAGTACCGAGACTTGCTACTGCAAATACATCCACAGATATGCTGCTGTGAGCATGTAGGAAATAATGCTGCTCCACATATAACATATATGAAATAACCCCAATACAGCATACATGAATCACCCCGTAGCAGATCTATGCAGGTGGAGCTGGGGAGGGTGGACGGTTTCTGAAGTGCACTGCAACTGCTACAGCAAACAATAGCCAAATATTTGAATGTTGAGCAGCAAGCTCATTGGCTGCTGATACGAAAAGAAACCAATCAGCTGTGCCAGGTGAATAATGATGTCATTATGTCAGATTGCGTTAGAACCTATATCGGACTGCGCCATCTAGAGTTTCATGACAGAACTTTGCATGAAGTGTAAAGAAAACATGCAACTAACTTTAGTTGAGTTTTTGCATGATGCTAAGTCTGATGCTTATATTTTAGCATGTTGCTAAGCTAATATTGCAATATTCTTACATTGAGAATCTCTTTCTCACTCACAAACAAACTTTCGCTCTCTCAGCCTACTTCCTTTGTCCTGTCCTTTTTTACCTCATTGTTTTGTCCTCATCTGTGTTATTCAGTGGTATTTGTGATGCTGCATGTATTCTCAATTTCTGGCTTATTTTATGTTTGTTCTGCACTTTGTTAATGTCAATTCTCTGTCTTAAGTTTCCCTGAGAGAAGAGATGATATTTGCACACTGCAGCATCAGCAGCCTGCTGGGTTCATTTTTAATTGCTCTCAGCTGTATAATTTAATCAGACAATAATATGTGCTAGACAAAGAGAAAGAAGAACATCTCTAATCGGATGTCCAAATTCACAAAAAGATGTTGGTGTTCTGATCCTGGTGTGTCATTCTCAAAATATGGCATATTCTGACATTCTGAATTTCTGTCACTTTTTTTGTCCTGGAACATTATTGGCTATTATTAAACGTAATTATGATCTCATTGGCTGCTTTGTATTTTAAATTTGGGTGTGTTTAACATCCTATTTGAAAACAAATTCCTAATGGAGGTTCCATTCCTGAAATGTTTATTCCTACACACCTGCTTATAGGAGTTTTGATGGGATTAATTTATAATTTGAATTTCTGACTTATAAAATGGTATCAAAAGCATCTCAAGACACAACTGATTGCACTAAATAGCCTATATTATACCTTTAATCCGGTTTTTCATGTACAGCCTCTTTTTCCATTGACCTTGAAAGTACTTTTCCATATTTTTTGTATTTTCAAAAATAACAAAAAAAAAAACAAGTAACCTTGATGAGTACAATGGCATGACAGAAACGGACAAACATTTTATAATTATTATTAATAGTAGTATTTTTTTACCTGTTAATAAAATATAAAAATAAATATTTATAATGATTATTTTATGAAGTTTTTTTTTCAAGCACTCATTTTAAGGAATACAAGTACAAATATACAAATACGAATGTGCAAATACAATAAAAAGGACAAATGTACAAATACAATGTATTCAAAACGATTTATAAGGTGTTTCTTGATTTTTTTTATTAGATTGTGCCAAAAAGCTCCTCAAAACAAAATTGACTGTTCATAATTCATTAGTACATTATACCATTAAATATTTTTTTTTCTTTCTTTCTTGCAAAAATTGAACAACTTTTTTTTGTTGAACTTTAAGCTTGGAAGATTTTTTTGTATTCTCAGAAAGCAACTGTCTAACGTTACATAAACACCAATTATATTAAATTTAATTACATTTTTTAATAAAGTGTAAATTGTGACAGTGGCTGCTAGTAGACACGCACGACAATGAAGATGCTGGAGTATTTCAAAATAACAGAGACTTTATTAATAATAACAGAAATATTCAGAAGGACATTATAGGTAAATAAATGCAAACCACACTATGTGTTAACATCCGACAGATACAAACGAAAACACAGCACATACAGTAATCAGAAATAAAGAAAACCAAAACTAAAGGAAGAAGAAACCGGGACAATGGGAAACAGAAGAAAATAAAAGTCAACAGAACAGAACACAATCCTAACATAAATGCTACTCTTTTGAATGATGCCTTTTAAGTGGTGAATCTTGACTATTTTAATGTTTTCATAAAGGAAAAGGTCAAGAGCTATGTTTGACATCATATTTTATGAAAGATTGGTCTTTTACACTGAATATGATGTAAAATTAATAAAACTTAATTGTAACGTGATATCGGTTACTAAAGGAGACAACTAATTTTAATGTAATTATCTCTTGCTTGAATAAATCAGCCAATTTAACCTGGTTTAAACTGAATTTTTTAAGAGCAGATTCACAAAGACTGGTGACTGCACTGCACTGCACTGGTTCAGGACATGATTTAATGAAGGATTTGTGTAGATCAGTGGTTCCCAACCCTAGTCCTGGAGACACCCCAACACTGCACATTTTGCATGCCTCCTTAATCAAACACACCTAATTCAACTCATCAGCTCATTAGTAGAGACTCCAAGACAGCGGTGGCGAAACTCGGTCCTGAGAGCCGTAGCCCATCAGAGTTTTGCTTTCAACCCTAAAAAAAAATCAAACTTACCTGAACAAGCTAATCAAGGTCTAAATAGTTACTAGGAAGCTACAGGCATGTGAGTTTTAATTAGGGTTGGAGCTGAACTCTGCAGGGCTGCGGCTCTCCAGGACCGGAGTTCGCCACCCCTGGCTCCAAGACCTGAAACTGAGCGTCAGAGAAAGATGCAAAATGTGCCGTGTGGGGGCCTCAAGGACCAGGGTTGGGAACCACTGGTGTAGATCATGCACCAGGCAAATTGCATTGATGCTATGTAAATATATACGTAAACAGAACAATTTTAAAATTCTCATTTAACTGAAACAATGAAATTCTTGGCACAGAATTTCGACTTTTGGCACTGGTGATATCTACACTTAGCTGCAGTTACCACTGCAATGATCACTAGTCAGTGTAATTTAGCCTATTGGCCAATCATTTGTTGGTAATAGCGCAATGCAAACATCAGCGGGCATTTTTTGTGAAAGAAGCATAATCTATAATGAACCTAATTTACATTAGAAGTAGCTGTGCTTGCGCAGAAAAGATGTCAATGACTTAATTTCAATGTTGAGGACACAACACTGCACCCGCTAAACTATATTGCAATGGTTAGTGAATAAGATGCAGGTATTTGTGCTAACATACCACCGTCAAAAGTGGCTCAACTGTTTAGAGAACTACCTTCTTAGAATTTTAGATGAATAGTTAATGTTTCAAAGGCCTGAATGAGATTCCAGATTCCCAGCAAATTGTCCAAATCTGGAGTAATTATTGTTTTAAAATGATTATAAATGTGTAGTTAACAACTATCATCCCTCGAGCTGTGATATGCAAATCTGTGTGGCTGCAGTGCCAATTCACAAAATATGGCTGCACCATCTGGCAAAGATGTTTCAGGCAATGTGAAGAATTCTGGGATTGATTTATTCTCTAAACAAACAGGGTGCTGTGATGATTAGGGTGTCGTAGGTCTACGTTTGATTAAGGCAGAGATGATCCAAGGGCCAGGAAGGATTTTTTGCCAATGCAATTCTCCAGCAGTTTACAGGGAAACACATTCTCAGCAGCTGTCCTGGCATAGATAATATGAAGCTTGTTTGTAAATTCCTAGGCAAGATTTTCTTGATCTTCTTTGATGGTCCAAGTTTTGAAAAGCAGTAGTAGTTGGCAAAACCAATGACATCCCAAAGACTAATCTCTTACATCTGTCTGACACTATTGTAATTCTATGATGAAGTTTGAGGAAAGAAAGATACGCTTCAAAAATCTTTTTGAAACAAATTTCCTACATGGCAGGTAAAATTAGATTTATGTTTAAAAATAGATATCATGTTGGTGTATTGCCAGTGTGTAAAAACAAGATTTTCTCTTCAAAATATCATGTTTACTTCAGTGTTATTTGACATATCTTGTAATTGTTTGTGAAATGTACTAGCAGTTTTTAAAGTGCACTGGCTGGTCTGCAATGTAAGTTATACTACTTCAGAATAATATTTCAAGTGTCACAAGCGGTGAGAATGTATCCAATCAGATGGCTGGAAAGCTACTAATTTCTCAAGTTCATTACGTATGGCAAAGCTCAGTGTGTGTTTGAAACCTGCTATTCATAATTCATCATACTGATGATTTATTAACTGCACCCAGTACATCTTTACTTCGGCCTGGCCAGAATATCCACTTACTTTTAAAGCAGTACAAGATTACAGAACCCGTATTACAAAAGTTTAATGAGTCTCAGTTTTGGTGAGGAAGCTCTTGTGGCTTTAAACAAATTCAGCAACATTTGGAGGGAAGCTTCCACTCATTTCGCATAGCAATCTGCCCTAGTAATTGCCCTTTAAGCATTTGAGAGGGTTTTAATTGAAAAGTGCTGAGAATGTGAGAATATGGCAGTGGTTTCCATTTTTTTAAGACTGTGCGGCGCTATGGCTCCATACAATTAATAATTGCATTGTTTCGACTCATTAACTGGCTTATTAAAATGGGAAATGTAATATAGGGGTTGAAGTTTTTTTAGTGCGCCAAGCATCATTAGACTGTAGGCACATGTGTGGCATAACAGCGGCACAGCAGAGCCCATGGGTTATGATGTCTGTGCTGCAGTTAATGGCCTGAAGAATTGACCAGAAAGAGTTATAATTGTTATAGTACAATGACAGAGTAATATAAATTACAGCATTAATCTACTGTTTTGTGCATGTGTCTGCAAGTGAATCTGTGTCTTAACCTATCATGTATTTGTTTTCCCATTTATCTTCATTGCACATCTGACCCTATGAATGTCTGCTTGCCAAGGAGGTTAGCATTCCAATTAATTTCAATGGCAGTTGCTTGGCTGGTGCATGATCCCCACAATGCAATTCTGCCATTTTTGCTTATGGATAGCTTTTGGATGTTTTTTAAGCCAATTATCTGACCTATAAATGTCATGTGGCTAATCTCTCTAAGGATCTCTCTAATTGTTATTTTTAAACAAGGGTGTATGAAGTATACTTTGGACTTTGGACTCCGCCCCTTTCTTGCAGCTGACTGCATGCTAGATCTGCCCTTATTCAATCAGCAACCGATGAATTGTAGCCCCATGCTTCTTCCATTTTATCGCACCTTTAACTCCATTAAATTATGAGTAGCTTGTATCATAGAAAGCTATAGTTTCATAGTCCCAAATATCTAAAATGTCCCATTGTTTAATGCTTAAAATTATGTAAATTTGGATGCATCAGACAGCTGCCTTTGATTGTATAAAACATTCTAGTTTTGTTGCATCATATCATGTTTTTTTTTTTTTGCATGTCTCTTCATTAGAAATGCATATGAACATTACAACAACATACTGAGGATTTCAGAGATTTTGTATTTGGTCATGCAAATTTGCAGCGATGACCAACATAAATCTACGGCGCTCTGTAGAAAGCTGCTTGGTTTGAAAGCGACTTCTGTGTGAGTACATCATGTATCACTTCAGTATTGAAAATTGACCTTTTTTGCCTGCAAAATTTCACCAAAAAAGAGGGTGCCCTTTAATTTTGAAATTATGACCTTTGGGAACATTGAACACTTCAGAGTCTCCTTTTAACATACTGCTAAGTTAAATAAGAGCTAGACAATTAGTTAAACTCAATTGTTAGCCGTGATCTTAAAGTTCTGTTCTTCTCAGACCAAGCATTCGTGACTCCAGCTGCCATTCATCTTTCCCACTCGCTCAGATCTATAATCAAGGTCCGGTACACATAATGAATGGAGCAAATTTCAATGTGTCGCCCACAATGCATTGCTGGAGTGATGCGCCTTAAAGCCGTAATTCCTTAAGGCCACGTTATTTGCATGATGTCATAAATCTGGCTGCAAGTCTGCTGCTAACGCAGCGATTTATCTATTATAACATTAAGGGGGACGTTTGCAACCTTTTCCTCTGATTTGAGGGTTAATTTTTTAATATGTGCGCACGCTGACTTTGACAGAGCAAGAACTGCTTTCATCCCCTGCATGCAGACAAGTCAGATGTGTTGATGCTGAAGCATGTCTGAAGGCATTAGAAAATCCAAGGCTAAATAAAGAGCTGAGTTAGAAAAGGCTTGTTCTTTTTTAGCTCTCATTGGCTCCTTTGATAATTTATCTCACTGAAAGTGAGCCCGTGTCAATTCTTTTAACATACTATCAAGAGAGCTAATGTTGCTTTTGTTAATTCTACTTCTTTAATCTCTTTTGATGAGTTTCTTAAGCAGGGTGTTCGCTTTGGTTTTATCTGAAGTCTGTAGAGATAATGAAAATTAACATAATGTCTTTGTTCTTAAAGGAATAGTTTAACCAAAAAACAAAAATCTGTCTTTATTTACTCACCCTCTGAATCAGTTATGTAATCAAAATTGTGCACTTCTGTCTTCTCTGGGTTTGCAGGTGGATTTCGCCTTCATTGTTTGGCAGAGTTTTCCAGATCGGATCGTAGGCTACCCAGCACGCAGCCATTACTGGGACAGTGGGAAGGGGAGGTGGGGTTATACCTCTAAATGGACCAATGAATACTCCATGGTGCTCACAGGAGCTGCGTTCTACCACAGGTAATCTCCAGACAACACAATACAACACAAAACTGACCTGAAGTGAATTTGTTTTTGTTCTGTAGCAACTTTTCTATTCTATTGATTTTTTATTAAATACAAAGCCAATGAGCATGCTACTCAACATTCAAATACTTGGCTAGTGCTTGCTGTAGCAGTTGCAGCGTGCTTCAGAAACCCTCCACCTTCCCCAGCTCCACCTGCTATGGGGTGATTTCATGTATGTTATATATGGAGGTAATTTCATGTATGTTATATGTGCAGCAGCAGTATTTCTTACATGCTCACAGCAACATGCCTGAGGATGTATTGGAAGTAGCCAGTCTCAGTACTTGCTCTGCAGCATAGCAGTTATTTTCCACCAAGACCAAACACATTAACATTGCCATGTATGTTACCATGCTAAACACTCCGAGAGTTGACATGCCAGAAATAATTTCAAACAGTACAATCGCAGTAAAGCTGCCTTTCCACTACCTCTGACATTTGCATAGGTTTGTTGCATTTCACCTTTTAATGGCAGTCGCACAGAACTTAAATTGATCCTGAAGCTTTCCACTTATTCATGGTAAAATGAATGAATGTATGATTATATCCCCAAAAAACAAATGGATGCCAATATGTCTGAAAGAAAAGCATAGTAGGTTATTTAGGGCTAATGTAAATAGTTATGTAATTATTAAGTAATTATTTTGGATGTAATTATTCATTAACTGCCCATTTTACAGAAATAGCATTTAAAGAATAAAATTTTAGTGCTGAAATGTCGATAATTTTCACCTCATGCTCAACAAACTAAATCTTAAATTGGATTCAAAAATGAGAATACTCATTTGGTTGGAATTCAAGTACAACTCTGCATTCAAAATGAATGATATCCAGTCTTTAATTTGTTGGGGACAGTGGAAAGGTGGCTAAAAGCATGGGAAAATATGTTGTAATTTTACAAGACTCACAATAATTACATAATTTGTCTTAAAAAATAGTAATATAGTGTCGTTTTAATGACCTAATGAATGCAAATGTGCATATCTTTTCACATTGAATCATAAAAACAGCAAGAAAGGAAGGAATTAAAGAAATGTATAGAACTTTTTTGCAAAGAACTTTAGTTCTTGTTTCATTTGTTCCAATTGTTTCAGAGACCCAGGAACAGTTAAGTGTGTGTCATCTGAAAATACCCGTAGTCAGTTTGCCATAGCTAATGCAACCTGATTAGCTGAGTTTACAAATCCTTTACAAAAATAAGCTAAATCCTTTGCTTATTTTAATCTGCTTACTTTCTTAGCTTCTTCACAGGGCATTACATACACAACAACCGAAAAATAACACTAACTTCTGCATATCCAACTATTGGTGAAGATCCATAGAGCCTGATCTTAAACACTATTAATGCTTGTCTTGTGAATAAGTGCAAATGTCATTTGATAGGTAAATGAAGGATTTTTAGTGAATAATGACTAACATTTAATGGAATAGTCCACCCAAAAAATGAAAATTTGTTGAAAATGTACTCACCCTCGGGCCATTCAAGATGTAGATGTTTTTTTTTCCCTTCATTAGAATACATTTGGTGAAATGTAGCATTAAATTGCTCATCTCATCTTAATCAGGAGACAAATGTCCACAGGTCAAACATATAGTTTACAAGCAAAAACAGTCCAAAAAAGTTATAAACAAATATATTGGTGGATTTTGTTGTGAGAGGACAACAGGGGATGGAGTTGTCATCTCACATCATCATTTTTCACTGGAGTAAGTGGATTATGGACTCATATTTTTGCCAGAAGTGATGTTTAAAACGGCTTTAATGATGGATTTGTTTCTTACAAACACACAGCTTTCCACTTCATAAGAAGTTAACTGATGGACAGGAGTCGTTTCAATTACTTGTGGATTATTGTGATGTTTTTATCAGCTATTTGAACTCAGATTCTGACGGCACCCATTCACTGCAGAGGATCCATTTTTGAGCAAGATGTAATGCTAAATTTCTACAAATCTGTTCCAATGAAGAAACAACTCGTTAAGTATTTGTGTGAATTATTCTTTTAAGTCATTCTTAATAATGTGTTAATACCAGGCATGCTAATCAGCAACTAGTTAATAGTGAGAATTAGCCCCTACACTAAAGTGATACCCAAATGATATATCAAGAATCATCAAGCTCCAAATAAAGCTAGACTTAATTAAATATTTTCTCTTAAATCTAGCACATAAATATTTCTGTCATCTCTCTCTAGTGATCTCAATGTGAATTCATCTGTCATCATGAAAAGATAAAATTGGCTACTATAGCATTCGTTCTAACCTTTTAGGGACACCGGGATAAAGGTTAGATTTTATTAATTTGAAGTCATCCTGCGGGCCCCTTGGATGCTTTCTGAATAAATACAATTTATTAAACATTTTAAAGATTTAAAAGTCATACCATTTTTATTTAATTAAAATTGTATTACTCAGCCATGATAAAATTGTGCAAGTTAGCTGGCAGTTAAAACATGAGAATATGTTGTTAGTTATGTTAAATTTTTAACCAGCACCCTAGAGATGGCATTGTTTGAATTTTTGAAAAATAGTTTGAAAGAAAAAATAATCTAAAACAAAAGAACACACAAAAACACAATGGACACCATCCAGAGCGCCCTAGCAACACTCTAAAAACACTCAGAGTACATTAACAACCACAGAAACACCGTAGCAGCAGCCTAGCAACCACATAAGAAACACCACCTACAACACCATAGCAACAGTTATTCTCTAAAACACTCAAAGCACTTTAGCAACCACACAGAAACATCCTGAACACCATCCACAACACCCTAACAACAGCATAGCAACAACAGAGAAACACCATGAACACCACCCACAACACCCTAGCAAGATCAATGCTCTAAAACATTCAGAACACCTTAGCAACCATATAAACACCCTGAACACCATCCACAACACCCCAGCAACAGCATAGAAACGAAACAGAAACACCCTGAACACCATGTACACCATCCATAACACCCTAGCGACACTCTAAATAATCTATATCACCTTAGCAACCGCACTGAAACACCCTGGACACCATCCCCAACACCTTAGCAACAGCATAGCAACTACACAGAAACACCCTGAATACCATACACAACAGCATAGCAACAGCATAGCAACCACACAGTAACAGAAACAGTGAGGCTCTAGGAAACACTCAAAGCACCTTAGCCACCATACAGAAACACCATCCACCACACCCTAGCAACAGCGTAGCAACCACACAGAAACAAACTGGACACCATTCACAACACCCTAGCAACAACAACACTCTGAAACACTCAGATCACCTTAGCAACCACAGAAACACCCTAACACTATCCACAACACCCTAGCAACACTTTAAATAATCAATATCACCTTAGCAACCACACTGAAACACCCTGGACACCATCCCCAATGCCTTAGCAACAGCATAGCAACCACACAGTAACAGAAACAGTGAGGCTCTAAAAAACACTCAGAGCACCTTAGCCACCATACAGAAACACCATGAACACCATCCACCACACCCTAGCAACAGCATAGCAACCAAACAGAAACACCCTGGACACCATTCACAACACCCTAGCAACAACAACACTCTGACACATTCAGATCACCTTAGCAACCACATAAACACCCTAACACTATCCACAACACCCTAGCAACAGCATAGCAACCACACAGAAACACTCTAAATACCATCAACAACACTCTTGCGACAACATAGCAACCACACAGAAATACCCTGGAAACCATCCACAACACCCTAGAACCAGCATTGCAGCCACACAGTAGTAGAAACAGTGAGGCTCTAAAAACACTCAGAGCACCTTAGCAACCATACAGAAACACCCTGAACACCATCCACAACACCCAAGCAGCAGTATAGTAACCACATAGAAACACCCTAGACACCATCCAAAACACCTTAGCATCAGCAACACCCCAAAACACTCAGAGCACCTTAGCAACCACAGAAACACCCTGAACACCATCCACATCACCCAAGCAACAATATAGTAACCACACAGAAACACCCCTGAACACCATCCACATCACCCAAGCAGCAGTATAGTAACCACATAGAAACACCCCTTAACACCATCCACATCACCTTAGCAACAGTTATGATCTAAAATACTCAGTCCACCATAGCAACCACAGAAACAGCCTGAATACCATCCACAACACCCTAGCAACAGCATAGCAACCACATAGAAACACCCAGGACACCATCCACAAAACCCTAGCAACAGCAGCTTTCTTAAAAACCCAGAGCACCTTAGCAAACACATAGCAGTAGTAACCATCCACAACAACCTAACAACAACACAGCAGGGATTCACAGTTTGTCTAATCATTAGTCACAGGTTTTTGTGGGCTCTCACGGAGGTCAGTGTCAGGTGCTTGTAAAAGCCGAATGTGAGACCTGTTGTGATAGAGATCGTTCAGAGACAGGCTGATATTAAAGCAGGTAATAAATGTTCAGTCTGAAAGCTTCACTGGCCATATTTTAACGATAAATGGCACAGGTGAGATGGAGTTCACAGTTTGTTTTAGCTGAAGGTCTCTGAACTCATACACACACATACACACACACACAACACAAACACACACACACACAGTCACACACAGACCTTCAGACTGACACATCACACACCCGACACACAGATTAACCGCTGACACACCACCTGCAAAGTGACCCCAGCTTAAAGTGTGCAGGAGAAAAAGACATAAATAAACGTCTGAAGAGAGATAAGCCACCTGCAGAGCTGAGAGGAATGCTCTGACGGCTGTCCCTCAAAGAGAGAGGGAAAAAAAGAAATGGAAGGAATGAGAATGACAGAAAAGACGTCTGCAGGCAGTAAAGGAGATTCAATTTAATAAGGACAGCGTGAGAGAGAGAGAGAGTAGGTGTCACTCACAGAAATTAAAACATCTGCCTTTTTGAGGTTCTCACAGCAGGGTATGGCCTCTCTGTCTGTGCTGGGTATCATGACTATACTTTGAGTCCCACCCAGACAAACATTTTATTACTCATAACTTAACTCGTTTAAGTTGTCTCAGATGTTTCTCCTAAAAGTCGTGGGGAAGTCGTGGCCTAATGGTTAGAGAGTTGGACTCATAACCCAAAGTTTGTGAGTTCGAGTCTCGTACCGGCAGGATTGTAGGTGGGGGGAGTGAATGTACATTGCTCTCTTCCACCTTCAATACCACGATTGAGGTGTCCTTGAGCAAGGCACTGAACCCCCATCTGCTCCCCGGGCGCTGCAGCATTGGCTGCTCACTGCTCCGGGTGTGTGTCCACGGTTTGTGTGTGTTCACTGCTGTGTGTGTGCACTTTGGATGGGTAAATGCAGAGCACTAATTCTGAGTATGGGTCACCATACTTGGCCACATGTCACGTCACATGAAAAATATGAGGTAATTAAAAGATTGTTAAAGGGATAGTTCAGCCTAAAATGAAGATTCCGTAAGCATTTACTCACCATCATGTTGTTCCAAACCTGTATGCTTTCTTTCGCTAGGGAATAAAAACGATATACTTTGAAGAATGTATGAAGCATGAAGAAGAAGAATTCCCTGTAATTTATAATTAATATATAAGCAATACACTACCATCATACAATGGAAGTCAATGGGAACCGAAACTTCTTGTTTATAAATGTTCTTAAAAATAATTTATTTTGTGATCAGCAGAAATAATTTATATACACTATAAAAGAAAACATAAATAAATAATGTTGTGGGAGAAAAAAAGAATAATGAAATAAATGTGTAGAATATTGTCTAGAAATAAATACATTATGTTAAGTTGATATCTTTTATCCCTTCCCATGCATTATGCATAAATCTAATGAAAATACAATTAAGCTGGGACTGTCAATAGATCAGTCAATTACTCAGCCTCATGTCATTCTAAACCAATAAGACTTGCATTCAGCTTCGAAACACTAATTCACATATTTTTTTATGAAACCTAGAGATGTCTGTCCCTCCTTTGAAAGCCTATTTAAGCTTTCAAAAAGTTCATAAGATGCCATAAAAGTAAACCATATGAATCCATTTGTATTGAGCAAGTCTTCTGAGGAGACTTGATCGCATTATACGAGGAACGGTTTTAATTCAGGCTTTTATTCACATATCAACATTGATGAATGCACATACAACCTATCAAGTCTCTTCAGAAAACTTGAAAAAAGCTTGAAAGTTTTGGTGGAATGGACTTTCAATGGAGGTACAGAAATCTCTCGGGTTTCATTAGAAATATCTTCATTTGTGTTTCGAAGGTGAACAAAAGTCTTGTGGATTTGGAACAAGATGAGGATGAGAAATTGATGTTTTCATTTTTGGGTGAACTGTCCCTTTAATGGCAGGGTTTCTGAGCAGCATTCAAAATAAAACAGTCAAATAAATTGTCAGTTTTAACTTCCCTACAGGCAAATTGCCTTGTTTTTTATTTATTTTATCCCTTGTTATCTAATTAATATCTTTATTCATTCCTTTTGTTTTTTGGTCAGGTATTATCAACACCTGTACACATACTACCTGCCAACGTCTCTGCTGTCAATGGTGGACCAGTTGGCCAACTGTGAGGACATCCTCATGAATTTCCTCATCTCTGCAGTAACCAAACTCCCGCCAATCAAAGTCACACAGAAAAAGCAGTACAAGGAGACCATGATGCAGCAGGTATGTGTCTGTGTGTGTATGGGTTGTTAAAGGGGTCATATGATGCAATTTAAATTTTTCCTTTCTCTTTGGAGTGTTACAAGCTCTTGGTGCATAAAGAAGATCTGTAAAGTTGCAAAGACTAAAGTCTCAAATCCAAATAGATATTCTTTATGAAAGTTAAGAGTCTTACCTAAAACGGCTTGTTCTAACACGCTGCTACATATCTACCTCACTATGTGGAAAGATTTGCATAATGCCGCCCAAATGTTCACGCAAAGAAAGAAGGCGTAACTTTTATTCTCGCTGTAGTATTGTTGTTGCCGCCGCCATGTCGTGAAGACGCTGTGTGATTCGTTGTGAAAGCGAACTACTTTGTTTGGCCTTCCAAACGAGGACGATATCCACTTCGTCATGCCTAGAGCATCTGTGCTGTCGCTGAGGAAATACTTCAACTTCGTGCTGTTGATCGCCGGATCGGCTTTCACCGTGGAACGAAGCCGAGTCCAGCCTGGGGTGCGTCACATGTGGTTGCCGCAGGCATCACAGTATGGTGAGGGGCGTAACATTTCCGTCACACGCTTGAGGAATTCGACCAATCACAACGCACTGGATAGCTGGCCAATCAGAACACACCTCGTTTTTCATACCGATGAGCTTTGTAAAAATTGCTTTTCAGAAAGGCGGGGCATAGAGGAGAAACAACAATGTACAGTATGTGGAAAATAATGTGTTTTTTGAACTTAAACCGCATAAACACATTTCATTAGACCAAATACACAAATTAATGTTCTTTTAGCAACATCATATGACCCCTTTAAAGATGAGGTTGGTGCCAGGGTGATTCCCTATCGGGGTCAGAAATGTCTGTGTAGTGAGTGATGGATGGATGGCCCCAGGGCTGTGAGTGTGTGTGGATCTGATTCAGCAGTATCGGTCTGTTTGATGAATGTCTTCATGGTAAGGTGAGATTAATGATTGACAGCAAGGTTGCAGTACTATCCTTCTCTCTGTCTGTCTCACCTGTTTCTCTCCACTTTCCCTCTCCTTCTGTCTCAAATTACTTTATTTGTACATTCTTACTTTATTTTCAATTGTATGTTGAGTCTAATAGATGCTGATTAATGAGTAATAAGGGTGGGATCATGGAGGAACCTGTTATTATATTAATTATAGTAATTATATAATATTATATTAATATTATAGTATATTATATTACATTATTTTGTGTCTGATCTGATAATGATCATGAATAGCAGAGTTCTTTAAGTTCAAAGTTATTCAAAACCGTAGCTGATTTTGATATTTTACTCAATTGTTTCTTAAATCATTTACTGCAATTGTATTTTTTTTCCTATTTAAAAAAAAAATTTGGAAAAAAATTACCTAATGCTAAATTACGTTAAAAAGAAAATTCTTAAAAAATGTTCATAAAAAATAGTAACTAAAAATATAGACTCTTGACATGAGATTATTGATACAGTGTTGAGAAAAAGTAGTGTTTTGAAAAATGTATTTCCCCCAACCTCTGCTTAATTCCAACAATACTAAAATAGCAGGGGTTCGCAAATGCTAAATAAAGCATGGCTTTATGCAGTATTGTGCATTTGTACAATATTGCTGAAGTAGAAACCCTAGTAACTTTATATTTTTCAGTAGTTTGACAGTAGTTTAACTGTAGCTTGTTCAGTATTAACCCTTACGAAATGTAACCATGTTTTTGGCGTATTGATTACCATTTGTATAACCACAGTTGTACTACAAATACCATGGTTAAACTATGGTTAGTATATCAAAACCATGGTTAATTTGTGGTTGCCATAGTACTATAGTAAGCATGTTTTTTTTTTTTTTTTGGTTTTATTTAAAGTAACCATGGTTAATTTTTTGTAAGAGAAGCTACCTTTTCCAACAAGGAGTACCACAAAATGCTACATATTTTTTGTCACATTCTTAAATTTAACGTTGTCAGGCTTACTGAGGCTGTTTTGTGGCAGTAATGTTCTGCTCTGATTTAAAAAAAAATACCATTAAATATTGTAGGTACAAAGTAGTTAGCTACTTTTTGTTATTAGCTTGTACCATAGGCTAGCTCACTAGTTTTTTTTAAAGACATATTCAATGTAGTTTAATTATTTTATAAGTAGTTTGAGGTTTGGGAAGAAACCGTTTCAAAGTATTAGAAATGTTTACTGTGTTTCTCTATATTGCCTTAAAACGTACTAGAACCTTATCAAAACATTATTTATTGTTTATGGATTTTTTTCGGAATCATTTTTAGTCAAGTTTTTTTTTCAAACGATACTGCTTACTACTTTTGTCTCAGATGGTTCAGAGAACATTCAAAAGTAACTTTTGTAACATTAGTAACATTATTCCCTTAATGTCTGCAGAATGATCAAATTGAACATTCCTTTATGTGTTTTCTCTACATTTACAACCAAGATTTTTTTTTTTTTTTTTTTTAAACTGGTTTTGAACATTCAGAAATAATGTTTTCATACCTTAATGGGAACATTAGCAAAATGTTCTTAGAACATATTTTTTGTTTACTGCGTAGAAGATAAATAGCTATTAGCTGATTAGAATATCAGAATGGTCCAATTTGATCTGTCATATCTCAATTTCTCTGAAATTCTGTGATGAAAAAGAATTCATGAATGATACAAAATATATATTTTTGTGTTCCACTGCATGTGCAAAGGGTTGAATGCATGTGGGTCTGTATTAGCACATTGTAAGCTTCTTTAACAAGGAGCTAGACATCTTTCCACAGTGTTTCTCATGAATGTAAGGCCATAAATGTCATCTGTTCTCTGAGTCGTGAAATGAACACTCCGTGTTCACTCTGTTTGTCAATGTCTTCTAAAGTGCTGCCCAGTTCCAGCCCAATTCCAGCAACATGTTCCTGCTTTCTTTCTTAATCTGCCTGGTGAACCATACACAGACCTCTCTCTCCCTCTTTCTCTCTCAGGGCTCTAAGGCGTCTCGATGGGCCGACCCAGACCACTTTGCACAACGTCAGTCCTGCATGAACTCTTTCACACGTTGGTTTGGCTTCATGCCTCTCCTGCACTCTCAGTTGCGTCTGGACCCCATCCTCTTCAAAGACCAAGTCTCTATCCTACGCAAGAAATACAGAGACATTGAGAGGTTGTGAGGGGCGAATCCCTCCAACACTCCGCTGAACTCATCCGAACATCCCCAAACAGACCTGCAGTGTTCAGTTCGCCTGGACTCAAATACAATATGTTCCATCTACAGAAGAAAAAAAATTATAACAAAATATGCAACACTGAATGATTTTATCTGCAGCTGATGGTTTCGTGGCAAGCATTTGCTCAGAATAGGACTGGCTCCTTGCGTGTTTGAATTTGTTGTTGTTGTTGTTGGTGTTGTTGTCTGCGAGGGCCGTAGCTGCTGCACATGTATGAACAGGAGGCAAAAGAGGCGTGTGAATGGATGAAAACAGCTCAACGAGTCACCTATGCCTGCAATATGTATTTTAATTTCAATTCTTTTTTTTTAAGAAATTCTTTTTTTTTAAAGACGTTTAAAAAAATAAAATCTATGAATGCAAAGTGGGTTTGGACCCTAAATATTAATTTTTGTATCATTTTATTGTGTGTTTGTCCCTTAATACTTTAAGTAATACTAATTTCCCTTCACAACAGATCATCCAATATGAATAATGTTTGTACTTGATATTTTGAGAAAATCAGCAGTCAGTTTCTGTAATTCAGATTTAAAAGGGTCATAGGATGCCCATTTTCCACAAGTTGATATGGTTCTTTAGGGTCTTAATGAAAAGTCTGTAACATAGTTTGGTTAAAATTTCTCAATGGTATTGTAAAAAACACCTTTTTTACCCGGTCAAAAACAGCTCTTGTTAGATCAAACCGTTTTTGTAGCATTTTCCTTTAAATGTTAATGAGCTCTGCTGACCCCGCCCCTCTCTACCTAGCTGCTCTCAGAGAGACTGTTTACTTTAGCCGCATTCATCGTGAAACTTGCTAATTAGCACATTATTAGGAAAGGCGATTTGCAAAGATTCATCACAAAACATTTCATCTGTAGATGAGGCTGGATCATGAATGATTCGCGCGAACATAGACGCATTTATGAAAATCGGGGGCCCATTCCCTTCAGGAACAATGTAATCCGGTCTTCAGCGGCTCAGATGTCGAGAGTAAATGAGGACTGCTATGTTCATTATTACATCCAACAACAGAACACCTCAATCACTTTGGAGTCATTCTTGTCTACATCTGCTCCTGCGTCGAAACAATGGAGGACTGATGACAGCTCACTCAGGGCGGGTCTAAGGTAAGACACCAGTCCAGTCTGTGCTGAAACGCTACTGTCAATCAAACTATCGTGGGAGGGGCCTGTCTGTGTGACGTCACACAGACAGGCATCTGAGATCGGCTCGATTTGAGAAAGGGGAAAACATTTAGCCAGATTAAAAAAAAAACACTGAGTGGATTTTTATCATTATAGGGTGGTTGTGTACACACACTGCCAACACACATTTCAGTTCAAACAACTTGTAAAAGTGCATGTAGCATCGGATGACCCCTTTAAAAACTAGCATTGAGCTGTTTAATAATTTGTGAGCAGGGTGTGAATTATTGGGGACAGGGGTGTTAATAAAGGTTTGAACCCCCTTAAAGTTACAACTAAAAGTTGGGGCAGGTCTTTTAAATACATCATATTTTTACATGTACGTTGACAACTGACAAGATGTGTTGTGTTGCACATCTGAGAGATGCAACCCACATTAGAAGCTAGCGGATCAGTTTGGACATTTTGTGTGCATATTTTTATGTTTGTACTTTGTCATACATGCAAACCTTTTGTCAATTAAGTCGTAGACTGGATCCCCTTATATAGTGCACAATTTGAGGAGGAATTAAGCCTCTCCCAATACCCACACTTCTTTTCCCTTGACCACGTGGCCAAAGTGTTCAAATGGGCTTGATCTTTTGAGTACCCAATGACACACACTTACAACAGAGGGCCATGAAATTGCAGATTTTTACAGAACTTTATTTTCACATTTATATTTCCAATACTCTACATTTTAAAAGAAGCTTCTAAATGTTTGTTCAGTAGTCCCTATGTAACAGACGACACAATATATTTGCTATGCCTCAAATTTTTTATTTTTTATTCAGTGGCAGAAACGGGCTTCCGTACATCTCTGTATCTCTTGAACACTTTATTTATTATTTTACTCTTAAATTAAATATCTAGTATCTAATTTATTTAACTTACACTGAAATGTTTTCCAGCTTTACACAGCAGATGTACATTCTATGCACTTTCCACACTTGTGCTTTTTTGCTCAGGTCAAGCATTTAAAGGGATGGTTCAGAAAATGAAAATTACCCCATGATTTACTCACCCTCAAGCCATCCTAGGTGTATATGACTTGTATATGGCTTTTTCTTTACAAATAAATCATGGTGTACTTTTAATTTTGAGGTGAACTATCCCTTTAATGCACACCAAATGAATTCCCGTGTCTTGCCAAAAGATTGTATTCACAGCCAAATCATTCACTTACTGTTTAATTTACTATTAAATTGTGTAATTATGATTTAGTGTTTTGTTTCACTTAGCCCTAAATGAATGCTCGCAAACATGTATTTTACCTTAATATACAGTATAACAATTTGCTAGTATCAGTATCATACAGTAGGTAAAGTGGGCAGAATATGCAAGCACCATAATTTTTACTATTTACATTACGCCTATATATGACAGAAAACTAATAACTATGTTGACATTGGACCAAATTGCCACTCCACATATAGAATGTGGAAGTTGGAAACTGATTGTGAATCCCAAATGAGTTTAATATGAATCTACAATAGTAAAAATAGCTGTAGATAAAATTTATATTTTTGTGGAACAATTATTGTAAGAGAATCCATATATTTTGTCATGTTGCTGTATTATTTATAATAATTTTTAGGCTACACTGTCAAAATAAGTTCTTGTTTACAACAAGCCTGAACTTCGTCCAGTTTTTTTTTGTAGGTTTGTTCGAGTGGTCGTCGTGTTTTGTTGTGTTCGGTTCGTCGTTTGGTTTGGTGTGTGGGTTTTTCGTGGACGTCGTGTCGTTTCGTCGTCGCGTTTCAGTTTGGTTGGATATTGTGTGTTATTTTTCGGTTGCGGTTGGCGAGTTACGGTTCGTGCGCGTTCGTCGTTTTAGACCAAGGTTCGTGTGGTCGTTTTTTTTTGTCGAGTGGAGTTCGTTTGCCGTCGTGCTGTTTGTTTTTCGGTCGTTGTTGTTTGTTCGCGTGTAAGTGTCGTTTGTTTTGTTTAGTTTGTCCGTGCGTCCGTTGTTGTTTCATCCAGTCACAGCTCATGTCTTCTGAATTTATGCGGACGTGATACTGGATCTGACCTCTCCATGTCATCCCATACCATCTGTATATCAGCATATTAGCATATGTTAGCAGGGCTGATGTAACTCACACACTCTCTTGAAGTTTTTGTCTCACAGGTGATGTCTTTATTAGAGTTGCAGCGATATGTGTGTGTGTATTGACAGGCTTTGATATCTGTCTGAAATTTAATCTCTTTCATCTTTATGACAAACAGACAGACCAAAAAAAGAATGGCGAAAGGTGTAGATCTGCCCTTTCACGGTACCTCCTTTCCAGCTCGCTCTCTTTCTCTCGTTAGTCTGTGTTCTCGTCTCGTTCACCTCTTCTTGTCGGCTTTCATCAGGATGATGTCTTCACTCCACATCCACAGAGACTTGCGGAAATGATGCTTCACTCACTGTTGAACACGCCGTAGATGTTTCAAAGGTTTAAACATAACTGGTCCAACACACGCTCCATGCCACTCCATTAACACTGAATGTGTTTTTAAGTTTAAAAATGTGAGATGAAGGGCAGTGGAATAAAAAAAAATAAGTTCAACTTTTGTTAACTTGAGTGCCATTCATGTGCAAGATGTGTGCATAGCAGTCAAACACATCCATCTAGCACATGAAAAATCAGTACACTGAAAATTAGCACAGTAAAACACAAAAATGCATTCTTGTTTTAACGGCCCCTTAAACCGTCTCATGGTGGGGATGAGTGAGGAAAATCTAGTCTTTTTAGCGTTAACGTTTTTAGCAGAATTAGCAGTAAAATGGGACAAATTAAGATGTGCAGCTTCTCAGAAAAGGATAACAGAATACAGTGATTTAGCATGCTAATAGTTACCTGAAAAAAACGCCTCAGAAAAGTTGCATCTCTGAATTCATTCCCTTTAAATCTGCTACTATAGCCATCAAAACACTACTTGTCTAACAAATCCATCACCTTCAACAATACCTTTCAAAACAATTACTGTCTATCCTCAAACCGCCTGCTGTGAGCAACATTTCTGTTATTATGCATAGTCTGTAGATATCTATTTTAGTGAGCACTATGATAGTTCAGTTTTTGAGATATGTAGCCGATTTTGTGTTATATATCTGAATCTAGAATCTCATCATTCCTTGTTTTGGAAGGTTTGGAACAAACAAGATGCCTGTTTGAGGCTGTTTATTGCGGATATAACTTCTGTTGTAGAAGCAATGATCTTTGGAAAAGCATCATTCAATGTATAAGCAAGCATTAGTATTTAGTTATGCATTAGAATATGTAGCAACACTTTAGTTAATGTTGGTTATTGCATTAACTAACAAAGAGCAATACATTTGTTGCAGTTTTTGTTAATTCTCTCCCACTTTATTTTGGGTGTCTTTAAATATTATTCAATTAGTCAATTTTAACATTAACTAAGAGTAATAAATGCTTCAGAAATATGTTTCATTGTAAGTGCATGTTGTGGTCAGGATATTTTAATAACACTTTCTGCAGATCATCATGCCAGTAGGAGAGCACAAATTACTTTGTCCTTATGAGTGAGTCACTGAATCATTCACTCATCCAATTCCACTGATACATTCAGTAATGAAACACCGGTAACACTTTACAATAAGGTTCATTAGTTAACATTAGTTAACTACTTTTATTAACGTGACCTAAGAATGCACAATACTTCTACAGAATTTATTAATCTTGGTTAATGTTAATGTTAGTTTCAACGTTTACTAATGCATTATTAAAATCAAAAGTTGTGCTTGTTAACATTAATTAATGCACTGTGAATTAACATGAACTAACAATGAACAACTGTATTTCAAATGTACTGTTCATGGTTCGTTCATGCTAGTTAATACATTAACTAACATTAAGGAACCTTATTGTAAAGTGTTACCAAAACGCCACGACTCTTTGTTGTTCATAGACACACAATGGTTGACTCTGTAAGCAAAAAGAGACAAGTAACTGGGAGAATTTTCTCTAAAATGTAAGTCACTTATTCAGTTGTTTACTGTATTGTCGTATAAAAAGAAATATCACACTTGCAATTATGCTGTTGTTCTTAATATCAGCATTCTTGCTCATGTGACACGGATTCATTTTTTTGCATATATTAATATATCATGTCGTTCTGCTTATGGACAAAATTGTGAGTATGCCTGGACACTATACTAACACCTTTACCTCAGCTTTTGATGCAACTTCCATTTCCTCTTTTAAGCAGACACTTGTATTTCCTGGCAGCGGCATCCCAGGAACTTCCTCTTGCTGAACGACTTCTGAATGACAGGCGCTATCAGGGATAGCAGGGATGAAGGGTGTGTGTGTATGTGTGTATGTGTGTGTGTGGCCTGTCCCTGAATGGAAACCAGGCAGCTGTCAGACAAGTGAAAAGTCAATAACGAGAGACATCAGAGAGCCCATCTCTGGGTGTGCATGTGTGTGATATATCTCCCCTGCTCAATCCACACAGGACTGCACATCGAAATCAGTTCAGTTCTCCACACATCAAACAGTGCAGCATAC
The DNA here is from genome assembly GCA_018155175.1 of Sinocyclocheilus anophthalmus. Lineage (NCBI taxonomy): Eukaryota > Metazoa > Chordata > Actinopteri > Cypriniformes > Cyprinidae > Sinocyclocheilus > Sinocyclocheilus anophthalmus. The sequence goes on along the minus strand of JADLZN010011405.1, from coordinate 63,276 downwards.
TTACACACCTCCAGAGAACCCGCCTCTGCAGTTCAGTTTACTCCAGCGTCTCTCTCTTTTCCCTTTGACAAACACCTGTTCAGACGGCCTCCGCATCTCTGGAGACTCTAATCCGCTTCCCCAGTCCTCTCTTCCTTTCACCCTCCATCCATATCTCTCTCTGGCTTGCTTTCTTTGCCTGCTTTTAGTTCAGTGGAATTAGATTTGACTCAATCCAATTGAGTTCAGCTCCATCAAAGAATGTTTGTTGGCAGGATCACTTTGTTCTCTTTTCAATGGTGAGCGTCATAAAGCCTATTCCTCTTTTAGACTACCTCTCTCTTTTTCCCTCCCCAAGGTCTCATTCCATGTAGCACTATGGTGTTTGTCCACTGATGTGTATGTGTGGAAACCTAATAACAGTGTTATAAAATGCTGTGTCATAAAGTGCATAATGCCTCTGTGCCACATAAAAATGATAATAATCACTAGATAAGTACATTTTCTAAACAAAATGTGAGTGATACTTTCCCGGTGAAAACTCACTGCTAGTTTGAGTTATAAACACTGTCACAAGAAAAAATGAGCTAGATCCCATGTTTCTATGATATTCTACTACAGAGATAAGATTGACCTTAAGGACTGCCTGCGATCTTATGGGTGTCTCAATACATTGCACCAGGGTGCAAGATCCCGCCTCTTGTTTCTATGAGATTCCCATGCAGAGGTATGACTGGGGACCCCAGTGGCATTTGTGGGCCCACATAGGACCTCTGTAGAGTATCCATCAGAAGAAGAGGTGTCTCCCATGTCTCTATGATATTCCCAAGCAGAGATATGACTGGGGTCCCCATGGGCATTTGGGGGCCCACACAAGGGCTCTGTACACTATCCCAAGGGTAAAAAGAGCTGGCTCCCATGTCTCTATGATATTCTGGTGCAGAGATATGACTGGGGACCACATGGGCTGCTGGGAGTTCCACATGGAGCCTCAATACACTGCACCACACTCTCATAAAAAAATTTTTCAAAATGTGTACCTTTAGGTGTACAACAGACTAAAGGTGTCCCTTTGGGGTACTGCCCTTGTGACAAGCTGGTGTACCCCTTAAGCTACCAGGTTTGCATATTTTTTTCTGACAGTGCAGGGTGCAAGAGCCCACCTCCTGTCTCTATGATATTGTAATGCACAGATATGACTGGGGGACCCCATTTGTATTTGGGGGCCACCAATGGGCCTTAGTACTTTGCCCCAAGTCCAAATAGTCCACTCAAATAACTCTATGGTTTTCTGGTGATGAGACATACTTGGGAGCTAGGGGCCCACACAGGCCTCAGTACCCGCACTAAGTCAAAAGAGCCCACTCCATGTGTATTTAATATTGTGATGGGACCCACCTGATGGCTGAATATGCTACCCCAAAGAAAATAAGCCAGTCTCAAAGTCTCTTTGACTGAGTATTTTGACTTATGCAGAAATATGAATGAGCCCACTGGGGGCCCACGTAGGGTTTCTGTACACTATATCTGAAGGAACTGGAATTGGCCCCCAAATCTGTGTGATTTTCTTGTGCAGAGATACCTATGACTGGGACTCCCAACAGCCCTTGGGGGCCCCAGTCTTGTCTCTACAACAGAATGTCATAGTGTAAGGTTGTTCATTCCTGCTTCTGGCGGGCCAGCGTCCTGCAGATTTTAGCTCCAACACACTTGCCTGGAAGTTTCTAGTCTGAAGGCCTTGCTTAGCTGGTTGAGGTGTGTTTGATTAGGGTTTGAGTAAAACTCAGCATTTCAGTAGCCATCCAGGAATAGTTTTTTGGACACCCTTGTTATAGAGACACGTGGGGCCTCAGTATACTGTACTATGGCAAGAGAGCCGACCCCTGTCTTAAAGATAAAATGCAGAGATATGACTGGTGATTCAAGGGCCATTGGCCCAGATGGGGTCTCAATACACTACCTCAAGACTAAAGAGCCCAATCCTGTGTCTTAGTAATATTCGGTAACACTTTATTTCGATAGTCCACTTTAGACATTCTATTAACAGTAAGTAACTTTGCAACTACATGTCAACTAGCAGTTAGTAGAGTATTAGTAGACTGTCTGCTTAATATCTTCTAACACTTTCTTTGTCCAACATCTACTAACACCCCTAAAAAAAAAAACAATAAACCTACCCTAAGTCTACTCTGAGAGTTAGTAAACATGTAGCTGCAAATTAATGAGAATTAGTTGACATGTAGTTACAAAGTTACTTATAGTTAATAGAATGTCAAAAGGTGGACTATCAAAATAAAGTGTAACCTAATATTCTGCTGCAGAAATGTGACTGGGGCCACTAGAGCCTATTGGGGCCAACATGGAGCCTCAGTGCAGAATAATAAGTATGATAAAGCGCTACTATTACTACTAATAATAAGATTTAAAACATAACAAAATTTTGCAAATGACAAATTAAAGAACTTGTATTTATACTGTTTTAATGGTGCTAATATTAATATTCACATAGTGTATTTAAATAAATTTGCATGTATTGGGGTTAGAATTAGTTCTGTTCTGTTGGTTCAAGAAAGGCACTCAAATAGCTTTACAATTCACATTCTCTCACATTCTCTTTTACAACTAACAAATTGAGTTTAGCCTCTGAAATTACTATATTATTTGAAATATCTCTCATGTCTCAAATATGATAAAATAGATTTTTTTTTTGGTCCTGTCCACATTCATTATTTTGAAAGACTAGAAATGAATTAACTTTATACGTGATGTGATTTCCAACAGCGTCATGTAATTTCACTCTTAAGGGGTCTGAAAAGGAGAGATGTGATTCTTTCTGTTATTCATTTTTAGATGTCATTAATCATTCTGATATAAACAGCTCGACTGCGTTACACTTGCAGACATGGGAGAGAGCTTTCATACTTCAGATTAAATTTATTAAGGCTGATTTTCAGAAAGATGAGAGTGTCGGCAGGACTCTTTATCGATTTGATTAGATTATAATTGAACATTAGAGCTGAATTCTCTCTCTTTCAATCATTATCAATAAACAGGAGCATAAAGTAAAGCCTATGTTGAAAATTCCCTAGAATGTTACAGCTGCCAAAACCAAAACTTATGCAAACAAGGTATGTTTTCTATAAACATATTTGTCCTTTGAGTTGGTACCAGTGCAATCCTGTTTTTTTTACAGACTTTTTACATTTTTGAAAAGAACAGATCAGCTATAGATAATTACCTCATTTTTTCTTTGATGAGGAAAATGTCAAAGATTTTGAGATACAGGAAGGTCAGTTGATGATGACAGAATTTTTTTTATTAAAACAGATGGTGACTTGGTGATGGTAAGTCTAAAGATTAATTTGTTAACATTAGTTCTCATGAATTAACAACATATAATAATTCTAAAGCTTAGTTAATGTTAATTACAACATTTACTAATACATTGTTAACATCAAAAACAAATTGTATCTGTTAATTATTTTATGTAGCTAACATGAACTAAGAATAAAGAGTTGTTTATTTATTGGCTAACTAATACTGTAACAACTGTATTGCTCATTGATAGTTAATGTTAGCAAACTATCATAATATTCATAATAACAAATACCCGATTCTGAGGTTTCCCAGCTTCACTTAAAAGCAGCATTATTATTTAGACAATTTTTTAACAGTTATTTTAAAGCCGACCTTTAATACACTCATCAAGTCCTAGGAGGTTTAGTCAGTATAAATTTGTGCTTGCAATGCTTTATGTTCTTGAGCAGTTGTAGCAGTGTAGTTTCTTGATAATGGAAGCATGTCAAATACAGTCCCTGTTGAGGAAAAGTTGAAAATCTGTCAATGCCTAAAAGCTCCATCATGTCCATAAGTGAGGAACTTCAGCCCATGATGCCCTGGGGAGCTGTCCCAGCATGCAGTGTGCTCTACGTCTGCAAAAAGACAGGTAACGTGGACTCATTTTAACTTTGCGTTAGTTCAACATAATAAATTTTTTCAAATATTTTTTTGAGGAAATATGGTTTGATTGAGGGTTGTTAAACTGCTATTCAATTCAATTCAAGTTTATTTGTACAGTGCTTTTCACGATACAAATCATTGCAAAACAACTTTACAGCAAATTAAGTTTCTACAATATTTAGTGGTAGCTTATCAGTGGTGACTGTCAGTCAATGTACATATGGAAGAAATGTACGGAAAAAATCAATTAAAGACGTAATCAAACAGACGATGAACACTATTAACAGCAATTATTATATGATGCAATCAAACTTATAGCAAAATGTGGTAGTTCTGTATGTTGTTTCAGGGTTGGCATCATCTGAGGTCCTATGAGGGGTTGGCATCATCTCTTCTCAGGTGTTCTGGATCCAGACTGAAGCTTGTGTAAATCCTAGTTACCCATGGCAAAAAAACAGAGAAACAAATAGAGACATAATTAGCGTAGCTGCTGTTCCAACCAAGCAAAATGTATTTGTTTAACCCAAACTAAAGAATAATAATGTGCATTTGATCAGATATAACTGCAGTACAAGATTATGATATGCATTATTTGAATGCTTGGCCAAAGAGATGTGTCTTTAATCTAGATTTAAACCGAGAGAGTATGTCTGAACCCCGAACGTTATCAGAAGGCTGTTCCAGAGTTTGGGAACCAAATGCGAAAAAGCTCTACCTCCTTTAGTGGACTAGTTTGGACTACCTGTAGCTTGTTTATTGAAGATGCAGGACAACCACCTAGCAGTGCATTGCAATCGTCCATAGAGTATATATTCTTGAGGTCATGAATGCATGAACTAGCTTTTCTGCATCAGAAACAGGTAACATGTTTCGTAACTTGGCAATGTTTCTAAGATGGAAGAATGCTGTTTTTGTAACATGGGAAATATGATTTTCAAAAGACACGTTGCTATCTAATATAACACCCAGATTTTTGACTGTAGAGGAAGTATCAGTACATCCGTTTAGTTGCAAATTGTAATCCAAGAGATTGTGTACTGTCTTTTGGTCCAAAAAGTAAGATCTCTGTTTTATCTGAATTTAATTGGAGAAAATTATTGGTTATCCAATCTTTTACATTTTAACACACTCTGTTAGCTTAGATCATTTAGAAGTTTCATCTGGTCTTGTTGAGATATATAGTTGAGTATCATCAGCATAACAGTGGAAACTAATCCCATATTTTCTAATAATATTACCAAGGGGCAACATGTATATTGAAAATAGCAGAGGACCTAGGTCAGATCCTTGTGGCACTCCATATTTTTACTGGTGATAATTGAGATGACTCCCCTTTTAAATAAACAAAGTGGTAGCGATTGGATAGGTAGGATCTAAACCATCTTAAAGTCCGCCCTTGAATACCTGTATAGTTTTGTAATCGATCTAAGAGTATGTCATGATCTCTAGTGTCGAACGCAGCACTAAGAGCAAGTAAAACTAGCAATGAGACACAGACACAGGTCTGACGCAAGAAGCAAGTCATTTGTAATATTAACAAGTGCCGTTTCTGTGCTATGGTGGGGCCTGAAACCCTTACTGAAATTCTTCTTCTCGAGGTAATTTGCCAGTTAACTAGGATCTAGTTGTGGTTTCTTAATAAGAGGCTTAATAACTGCCAGCTTGAATGGTTTTGGGACGAGACCTAAAGACAACGACGTATTAATATTATTGAGAAGCGGTTCTTCTGCTACAGGTAACAACTCTTTTAGTAATTTAGTGGGTAGAGGATCTAACAGGCATGTTGTTGTTTTAGATGCAGTGATAAGTTTATTTAGCTATTCCTGTTTTATAGTTGTAAAGCACTGCAGTTTATATTTTGGTGCGATAAATTAAGCTGAAGTATTATATGCTGTAGAATATACATTTGTTATTGTATTTTTGATGTTATCTATTTTATCAGTGAAGGAATTCATAGTCATTACTTTTAAACTGTGAGGGAATATTTAGATCGGGTGGCGTCTGGTTATTTGTTAATCTAGCCACTGTGCTAAATAAAAACCTTGGATTGTTTTGGTTATTTTCTATTTTGTGGATATGCTCGGCCCTGGCAGATTTTAGAGCCTGTCTATAGCTGGACATACTGTTTTTCCACGCAATTCTAAAAACTTACAAGTTTGTTTTTCTCCATTTGCACTCAAGACTACTAGTTTTTTTTTTCTTGAGAGAATGGGTATTACTGTTTTACCATGGCGCAGTATGTTTTTCTCTAAACTTTTTCAATTTGAGGGGGGCAACAGCTTCTAATGTATTAGAGAAGATAGTGCCCATGTTGCTAGTCATTTCGTCTAGTTCATGTGTACTTATGGGTACACAGAGCAGTTGAGATAAATCAGGCAGGTTATTTGTGAATCTGTCTTTGGTGGCTGGAACAATAGTTTTGCACGGACGATACTGCGGAGCCATATATTTAATATCAGTAATATGCAGCATGCACGATACAAGGAAATGGTAAGTAACATCATCACTTTGAGGTACAATATCTATATCAGTAAGATAAATTCCAATGCGATATAATTAAATCTAGCGTATAATTAAAACAAAGAGTGGGCCCGGTGAAATTTTTGCTTGACTCCAAAAGAGTTTATAAGGTCAGTAAACGCAAGTCCTAATGCATAATTTATATTATCAACGTGAATGTTAAAATCTCTGACACTTAGCGCTTTATCAACAGTAACCAATAGGTCTGAGAGGGGATCTGCAAATTATTTTAGGAAATCTGTTTACGGCCCTGGTGGTCTATACACAGTAACCAGAGCAAGATATACGATAGATTTATTTTGCATATCTTACAGTGTAACATTAAGCAGAAGTATTCCTGAGTTAACCTGTATCCTGTCTTCTGAGTAACATTGAGAATATCACTATAAATTGTTGCAACACCGCTGCCATGACCAGTCTGACGGGGCTCATGCTTAAACAGTAGCTTGGTGGAGTAGACTCATTTAGACAAATATAATCGTTTGGTTTTAGCCAGGTTTCAGTCAATCAGAGTACATCAAAGCTATTATCTGTTATCATTTCATTTACAATAGCTGCTTTGTGTGCGAGTGATCTAATGTTTAGGAGCCCACACTTTAAAAATTGTTGCTTTGTTCATTTATTTAACAGTTTTCTGTTTAAATCAAACTGATTTTTTCTAATCCGCCTTAATTTATATTTTGTACCTCACTATTTGGGGAACAACACAGTCTTTATAGATTGTACAGCCAATTATTCTAATCATTTAAGCATTAGAAAAAGTCATCATGGCAAGTTTATTTGAGATTAAATACTAGTCATCTGGTGCGTAGCGTCCTGGGAGATGTTGTCCGAAAGAGTCGCTCCGACTCTGCTGGGTGCAGGCCATCAGCTCGGAAAAAGCCTATTACGCTCCCAGAAAAGAGTCCAAAATTATTACAAAATCAGTTTCTGTTCTTTACACCATACAATAACCATTCATTTAAGCAAAAGTCTACTGACCTTTTCGTTCCTCGTGATACTTGTGGAATCGTCCTGACACGATGATCGTCTGGCCGGTGTAAGGATCTCTGTCTTACAACGGACCCACTCACACTATGGAGCCACACACGAAACCCTCACATTCCATTGAGACAAATCAAAGGACTCCCAGCCAACAGATTCAGTGGTAAACTCATGCAGGGTCAGGGAAGGTGAAGCATTTCCTGGACTGTTTGGCTATCTCTCAAGAGACTCTAATAAAAGACAGTGCTTAAACAGTGCTTAAAAGCGTTTTACGGGGTTTCAAGGACCAGATGGGGATACCCCTGACCATTTGACGCATTAATTGCTAAAATCCGATCAACAAAAGATACAATTTTATAGCTCCCTGTCCAGCAGGAGATTCTCCAGCGGACTCTCAGATCTGACCTGAGAGTGACCGAAGGACCCTTCCCTTTCCCCCCCGCATTCCAAAGGAAAGAGACAAGATATCTTTTGACAATCGTTGCTAATCATTTAAAGTATAAAATTATCAGAGCATAGAACCACAAATAGTAGGTTGTATATTGTATATATATGCTTGACGTGTTTCATGTAAACGGTGCAACTTTAACCAGTGTTTAATTACCCCTTTTTAGGCGATAAGGATATTAAAATTGTGTAATATGTGAAGTTTAATCTTGAACGAATGGAAACGACAAATGCAGAATGTTGAAATGATGTAAACTTTAATAGTATGTACAATACTTTCTTTTAAGAGACTTTATAGGAGTATTAACATAACTTTATAGAGGGTGTCCTCATGTGATTAATTAAAGCCTCTTGTTAATGTATGCACGCTCCACCCTGCAAGAAGTCGATTGGAAGACAGCGTCAGTCGGACTTATGCCACAGAGCAAAACCCAAATGCAGAACAGAATCCNTTTAAATTTTTCTGGTTTAATCACGATCTGATTTTTTTCTAGATCCTGCATTAAAATTATATTTTGACCTCACTATTCGGGGAACAGAAAGTCTTTATAGATTGTACAGCACAAGCACTTCTATCATTTAAGCGGGTAGAACAAAAAAGTCATCAGGGCAGTTATTTGAGAATTACTAGTTATATGGAGCGAAGCGTCCTGGAGATTTTGTCCGACAGGCGTTCCGCTCCGACTCTGCTGGGGTGCAGGCCATCAGCGCGAAAAAGCCTAGGACGCTACCAGAAAAGATTCCAGTTATTAACAAAGAGCAGTTTCTGTTCTTTACACAATGACAATAACCATTCATTTAAAGCAAAAAGTCTACCGAACCTGCGGTGTCCTCGTCGATAAGTGGGAAGCGGTCCTGACACGATCATCGTCGTCGCGGGTGTAGGAACTATGTCTCACAACAGACCCACCTACAGGATGGAGACACGCATCAAACCCTCACATTCCATTGAGACAAATCAAAGGACTCCCAGCCAACAGATGGCAGTGGTAAACTCATGCAGGGTCAGGGAAGGTGAAGCATTTCCTAGACTGTTTGGCTATATCTCAAGATAAGATAAAAAGGACAGTACTTTAACGGTGCTTAAAAATGTTTTACGGGCTTGCAAAGAGCAGATAAAAATACCCTCATGACCAGTGGACGCATAAATTACTAAACTCCGATCAACAAAAAGGACAATTTTATAGCTCCCTGTCCCGCACGAGATTCTCCAGCAGACGCTCAGGTCTGACCTGAGAGCGACCGAAGGACCCTTCCCTTTTCCCCCACATTCCAAAGGAAAGAGACAAGATTTATTTGACAATCGTTGCTAATCATTGAAAATATAAAATTATCAGAGCATAGAATCACAAAGACTATGTTGTATGTTGTATATATATGCTTGACGTGTTTCATGTAATCGGTGAAACTTTAATCAGTGTTTATCACCCTTTTTAGGAAATAAGGTTATTAAAATGTGGTAATATGTGAAGTTTAATCTTGAACAAATGGAAACCACAAATGCAAAATGCTGAAATTAAGTAAACTTTACTAGTATGTACCAATGATTGCTTTTAAGAGGACTTTATATGGCGTATAACACAACTTTATAGAGGGTGTCGCATGTGACTGAATTAAAGCATCTTGTTAATGTATGCAGCTCCGACCGCAAGAGTACGATTGGAAGGACATCGTCAGGGGCGCTTATGCCACGAGCAAAACCCCAGCAGGAAAGAACCTGCTTGCTTGCGGCTTCTCCTTGCTCTCGCCGGTCGCTGTGTTAGAGCACCTGCACGCGTGCTCACGCTTACCATCAAAGCGACCAGCCATCTAAAACTCAAACACTTCAGTGATACTTCGTTGAAATCGTCAACAAACTTGAAAATCTTGCACACTAAGACTCTCAGCAGATTGCTCACGCCTCTGCTTCATCACAGACCAACCAATCCAACGAGGGGTTTTCCCAAAGGACGTCATTCCGACCACCGACAGCAGTGCCGGGGTTTCCTCAAAGACCTCCACGAACCGGCATCAGCCACGGAGTCACTCAGCTGTTCAACCAGCAGAACGCAGTAAACAACAACTTCTAATCGCTGAAATGGTGAATTTAGATTCGCTGCTCGGGTACTTTCTTAAGGTGGAATTCCATCACCGTGAAAAAGAAAGCCCAGCACAGGAGAACTATGAAACTCGAACTTCCGTAACAGAATGTCTCCTCTGAAACTATGCTGGTGTATTGTGTGGTTTTAGCTTAAAGTTTATGTAATGCTACGAATAGGCCACATAAATTCAGGTTTCAGGTATAAATGCACCCCACGGAGCAGTAATTGTCGGGTGTCATAAATTTACGTGGTCAACCTATCTGCAAAAAGATCCTTGCTTGCTACCTAGACTCAGAGCTTAATATATAATTACCTCTCTCTCTTAAGAGCTGACAAATTATTATAATTGTATTTAACCCGTGGCCAGGGAGAATACAAAATTTACATATTCAATTGGTAATATACACTGACATCAACTTCTCGCTGGAGAGTAGCTGATAAGAGTGTAAACTATCAAATTTAGAAGCAATTCGAATCAGGCTGAATTAGGCTCTTCAAATCCGAGTCCTATCAAAAAAATTAAATAATAATTAATTCCCTTACAACTGAGTAAAATTATAACACGGGCGATGTGGCTCGATCAGGCTCCCGAAGTCCCTATTCATGGGGTCTTTGGGTTTGTCTGCCGCAGCTTGGTGTCGTTAACCCCTGCGTGAAGCACGACCTCTCCGGTGCTCTCATCGCCCTTCAGGATCGCGGGTATCTGCCCAGAAACATCGAGAACAGAGCACCAGGGAAACAGTGAGTGTGCACTTTACCTTCCGCTAATGTAGCGAATTTAGCTCACAACAGGAAACATGAATAATTAACCATAACTAGTTATAAATAACTATTCATATATTAGATCCACTGTAGATATTTAACTGACCACTCAGAGTCAACTGTCTTGTCAATTCTAAGAACGTTAATGTCCTGGTTAAGGGAAATAACTTTCTTACTGTACATTTCTATAAGTTTGTAACGTAAATCTGTATGATTATTGACTCCGGTTATGAGCAAGCAATGAACACGTGAAGTGTGATACAAGTAAAGTTTTATTAACTACATAAACACATAAAATAGTCTAACATACTACATAAACACAAAAACTGGTCTAACATACACACACACAAACACACACACAAACACAAACACACACACACACCCACACACACATACAGTTTGGTATAGGAAATGGTTAAAGTTTAACACTAAAGAAAGAAACATAAGGAATGACATTTATGGAACCACTTTGCATATTCAGCAGATCTAAAACCTGAGGGAAAACTTCAGATTCTTAGTTCAAACAAACCTTGTAAAAAGGTGTAACGGATACTTAATGCATCAATTAAATCGAATAAGTTTGATACTTGCGTATGTCTGAAAAAAATTCCTGATGCAATCTTAAGGCCCAAAATCTTGCTGAAATTAGTTGATGAAAAGAACCAGTTTGCGTCAGAGTAACTTGAAGAATGAAAAGTCAAGGCCGAAAGGCCTGGCACAAAGCTTTGATATCCTGAAGCGTTTTCTCACATCTACTTCTTAGCATCTGACCGAACCACCGACTGGGGCGGGTCTCTGGAGTGTGGCCTTTAAGTTCGGAGAAGATCCCCGCCTCTCAAGATAGGCTTGTCCAATGAGAAAGATGGAAAATCCGAGCGGGAGGTGGCAATTGCTGGAGGGTTTACGACCCTTTGTTCTCTAGCATGGTAATTTGCAAATGGACTTAAAACGAAATTACTAACGATTCTCAGGGCCATAATATATATTGCCTATGTACCAACAAATAATATACACTCTTGTTTAGATAATCAGAAGACTAATTCATAGATACTAAACAAGGTAAGATTACATATAGTGAAAAGGGATGATCAGGAATGGGTTCCCTCACAAGCATACTAAAATAGTCTAAAAATATCAAAGACAAAATACCCAATGACAATAATCTACACAATGGCCTGAAGAATATGTGTGTTAATTCAAATAACGGTTTTCCTATGAATTAACTAGAACACAGTCCATTTCTACTCTGCCTTTCCTTGGGACATGCAGGGATTTTCCCTGCTTTACATACTTTTGGCAAATAAACCCAGTGATATCAGCGTTGGCTGCCATGCAACAAGGGGCCGGTTCGGCTTCCTAGGGTGTTACGCATTCCGGGGGGAAGGGTTCATGGGTCCTCGTATGGCTTGTTAACTGAGGTTACAGAGTATTTGTTAAATATAAAAACAAAATATATATTGTGTGTTTGATTGGTCCAGACGCTACATAACTAAGGCTGTGACCGGTACGATGGCGTTCGATGATCACAGCGTCGCGTTCCGTCTCGCGGAGGGGAGCGAAGCGGTTCCGGGTGGAGATCTCGAAGATCGGAGGGGGTGGAGGTGGAGAGGTCGTCGCCCGGGGTCTGGCACCCGCGTCTTCCGTGGCGGGTGCTGCACCCAGGGTCCGTGATGTCCCGGCGCCGGAGTGAAGGACATCTGGGAAGATCGTGTCCTGGTTATACCGGGCCTGTGCAGAGAAACACACGAAGTAGAGGTGGTGGGAGAGTGTCCTCGAACGTGTCCTCACCTGCACTCAAAGGTAGACACACATCCGCCATTAAAGCAAGAAACAGTGAGTAAAACAATGGTAATGTGTGTGAATAGAGTATTAGCAATGTAAGCGAGATTAGCGGCAACCACGCTACAATGCTAACGGGCTATATGCTAATAGCAGACTTGGGAAATCAAAATAGAACTAGTGATAACAAGGTGCTCTGATTGTTTTTGTTGTAGAATACGATAGGGGATATAGTCACACATTATAGAAACGAAAATGATGGTGTATAAAATTGATTTTAAGATAAAAAAAATAGATGATAAAGAATTAATTTGATGGAGCTCAAACTCAAAACACACGGCAGCAACAATCAGGAAGCACATGTGTTATAGTCTCTAGGATCTCTCATATCAAGTCTGGAGGCGGAAATAATTATCTAATAATTTTCTATTTGCCTATAATTCTCTAATAACTCTGAAGACCTTGATTAGCTTGCTCAAGAGTCTTCATTAGAGTTGGAACTAAACTCTGCAGGCCAGTGGCCCTCCAGAGTCAGATTTTAGGAACTTTCTGTATGTTTTTTTTGAAGAGTTCAGTAGTTTTTGATGTTATGTTTTGGTTCTCCAGATAAGCATATGGGTTTATAAGATTGTAACGTACTAGTACATTGATCAGAGGTGTCCAATCCTGCTCCTGGAGGGCAAAAGGTCTGCAGAATGTAGCTTCTGCTTGCCCCTAACTCGAGGTTTCAAGTAATCATGATGACCTTGAATAGCTGGTTCATGGGACTTATTTAGGACTGGAGTTCAACTCTGCAGTATAATGGTCCTCTGAGTCTAGGATCAGGATTGGACTACCCTGACATAGATCACAGGTTCTCACTCTGGCCCTAGAGCCTTTGAAACCCTGCTTCAAGAAGCTTCGTTTAAGTCTTTTGTTTCAAAAAAATTGTGGTTCAGAGTGTGCATCAAACTGGCCAAGACACGTGATTTCAGCAACTGAGGCTTTGGGGGGTTAATCCAGTGAGCCATGAACAAATGTGCAATATGGTTTTAACTGATCTCGGGTCAGTTTTATAATCTCGGTTCAGTTTAAAATACAAACATGGATATAATGGAACAATTAAGATTTTAATTCAGTCTCTAACTGGTCTGATTAAGGCTGGCCCACACATTTATTTATTTATTTTAAATTTTATCAGTTTTCAAAATGTGAGAGGACTAAAATCAATCCGATTATGCGATTGTGTAGTGTGTGCGCCGTTTTAGCCAATTCCTCTCAAAGACCTCTCCAAAAAAAAATAAAAATAAAATACAGGAAAATAAGTTAGGCTGCTTTAATAGATCCAAAATTCATGAAAACATTTGCCGTGGTTGTAAAGGGGTCATTGTGTGTTTAGGCTGTGGTCTCATTGGCATTTAGACGGTTTAACAAGCCAGCGTGCCAGAGCTGGTTTCATGCCCTTCGACAGGGGTGAATCGTTTGCTTCAGCTTGAGTTTCAAAAAGCTCAGTTTCTCACCACTACTAAACACTGAATCAGCAAGCCAAAGACGTTGTAGGGTGACAAACTAATAAGATGTCAAAAATCAAAGTATAAAAAAATTGCGCACATGCCACAAACCCACACAGGGCTCAGGTGCAGGACAAAAAAAAAGTTCACAGCTATAACAAAAGTACAAACGTATTGTCCTCACACTGATATAACTGCTCCATAAGAAATATTTATTGCCAACGTTTTACCATCAGGTCTTAGGCAGGCACCAATTACGTGAACGAGGTACAGTCCTAAAGTAACACAGGTGGTCATCCTAATTAAGACATTCGAACATTATGAAGGTGTATACCACAAAAAAAGAGATAATGGAAAACACAGAGAGAGAGAGAGAGATAAACGGCCTTAAATAAACATACAAATCAATACAAGTACAATACAAATCAATGCAGATCAATAATCACTCAAAATATTCAAACAACACTGAAAACAGATGCAGAAATACACACAGTCCTATAGAAAAAGCTTAATATCAAATTCTTCATTCAACCCAAAAGGTGACAGCGTATTAAGAGTATAATTTCAAAAACAATCCCTTTGTAAAAGTTTCCTCTCAAAATCTTCCCCTTTGACGTTTTTTGTACCTTCTCTATACCGATATACTGTAAGGCACTAACATTGTGTCCTACTTTGCTAAAATGAGACGCTATAGGGCTGCATTCAACTCCCGTCCTAATATTATTCCGATGTTCACTAATGCGGGTGCATGCATAATGATCTAGAAGTTTTTCCAACATAAGCGAGACCACACGGACAATGAATAAGGTAAATCACATGTGTAGATGAACAAATAATTGTACCGTGTATCAATATGTTACGAGTCACGACCAGTGTGTGGATGGCTAAAAGATTTTAATTTACATGTAAAAGTACACTGGGCACAATTGCCGCATCTATAATTACCAGGAGGAAGCGTAAGAGCAACATGTTTCACTATGCTAGACGGGAACTCCGATCTTACAAGCATGTCATGCAGCCTATACTTTGACGTTTAAAAACCAAACGGGGGCCATCCTTGAAAATATGAGACAATTTAGAATCACTGGAAATAATATGCCAATGCCTGTATAGAAACTTACGAAATTCTCCACTCAATGCTGAATACCTAACCGAACAAATAGGTCCATTGCCTGATTGTGTTTCATTACCTGTAGCACGTAGGCACTGTGTTTCAGATGTATCATCAAATTTCCAATTCAGTTTGAGGTTTACCCTCAGAAATCTGTACGTTTATATCAAGAAAACTGATACTCTCTGTGTCACATTCCATAGTGAACTTCAAGTGTTCAGTTCTAGAGTTGCGAGAATTCAAAAACAGCAACAATTCAGCGGGTGTAGAATTTCATTATCATAAAGATGTCATCAATGTGCCGTTTATAAAACATTATCTTATGTAAAAAAAGAATTAGATTCATTTAAAATGAACTCATTTTCAAATACGCCCATACACAAGTAGGCATAATTTGGTGTCATTTTACTGCCCATTGCTTGTACATAGTAATCATTTTGAAAACTAAAGTAATTATTAGTCAAAACAATGTGTATAAGATCCAGCAAACATGCCATACTAGGATTCACTCGACTCTTTGTTTTACAAACCCGATTCCAAAAAAGTTGGGACACTGTACAAATTGTGAATAAAAACAGAATGCAATGATGTGGAAGTTTCAAATTTCAATATTTTATTCAGAATACAACATAGATGATATATCAAATGTTTAAACTGAGAAAATTTATCATTTTAAGGGAAAAATAAGTTGATTTTAAATTTCATGGCATCAACACATCTCAAAAAAGTTGGGACAAGGCCATGTTTACCACTGTGTGGCATCCCCTCTTCTTTTTATAACAGTCTGCAAACGTCTGGGGACTGAGGAGACAAGTTGCTCAAGTTTAGGAATAGGAATGTTGTCCCATTCTTGTCTAATACAGACTTCTAGTTGCTCAACTGTCTTAGGTCTTCTTTGTCGCATCTTCCTCTTTATGTTGCGCCAAATGTTTTCTATGGGTGAATGATCTGGACTGCAGGCTGGCCATTTCTGTACCCGGATCCTTCTACGCAGCCATTATGTTGTAGTTGATGCAGTATGTGTTCTGGCATTGTCATGTTGGAAAATGCAGGTCTTCCCTGAAAGAGACGACGTCTGGATGCGAGCATATGTTGTTCTAGAACTTGGAAATACCTTTCAGCATTGATGGTGCCTTACCAGATGTGTAAGCTGCCCATGCCACAAACACTCATGCAACCCCATACCATCAGACATGTAGGCTTCTGAACTGAGCGCTGATAACAACTTGGGTTGTCCTTGTCCTCTGTAGTCCGGATGACATGGCGTCCCAGTATTCCAAAAAGAACCTCAAATTTTCATTCGTCTGACCACAGAACAGTTTTCCACTTTGCACAGTCCATTTTAAATGAGCCTTGGCCCAGAGAAAACGACTGCGCTTCTGGATCATGTTTAGATAAGCCTTCTTTTTTGACCTATAGAGTTTTAACCAGCAACGGCGAATGGCACGGTGGAATGTGTTCACCGACAATGTTTTCTGGAAGTATACCTGAGCCCATGTTGTGATTTCCATTACAGTAGCATTCATGTATGTGATGCAGTGCCGTCTAAGGACCCGAAGATCACAGGCATCCAGTATGGCTTTCCGGCCTTGACCCTTACGCACAGAAATTTGTTCCAGATTCTCTGAATCTTTGGAATATATTATGCACTGTAGAGGATGATAACTACAAACTCTTTGCAATTTTTCTCTGAGAAAATCCTTTCTGATATTGCTCCACTATTTATCGCCGCAGCATTGGGGGAATTGGTGATCCTCTGCCCATCTTGACTTCTGAGAGACACTGCCAATCTGAGAGGCTTTTTTTATACCCAATCATGTTGCCAATTGACATAATAAGTTGCAAATTATTTTTCCAGCTGTTCCTTATATGTACATTTTTTTTTCCGGCCTCTTATTGCTACCTGTCCCATCTTTTTTGGAATGTGTAGCTCTCATGTAATCCAAAATGAGCCAATATTTGGCAGGACATTTCAAAATGTCTCACTTTCAAAATTTTATATGTTATCTATATTCTATTGTGAATAAAAATATAAGTTTATGAGATTTGTAAATTATTCCATTCCTTTTTACTCACAATTTGTACAGTGCCCCAAATTTTTTGGAATCGGGTTTGTAATAAAAACTGTTCACCGCCCGTAAGCCATCTCATGAGGGAGTGGATCAGTGTTGCCAGATTGGGCGGGTTCCCGGGCAGGTTCCCCGGGAACTTGAATGTGTGGGTAAAAATTGGCTTGGGCGGGTGAACAAAATCTGGGCTGGTTTGGGGTCAGTTTGGCGGTTTTCAATAAATTGCATAGGCTAATGTTTAACAAAACAAGCCCCAACTCTGATACTGCATCCAATCTAGTCATCATTCAGAACGTTACGGCACACACACACACACCACTGCCAGAGGCGCTGTGCTGATTGTAACTGTTGACACTACTTATCACGAGGGGTGCAGCAGAGCTTTTTTGCATTTGGCTCCCAAACTCTGGAATAGCCTTCCTGACAATGTTCGGGGTTCAGACATAGGCTACTCTCTCTGTTTAAATCTAGATTAAAAACACACCTCTTTGGCCAAGAATTCAAATAATGCATATCATAATCTTTATTGTTATATCTGATCAAATGCACATTATTATTATTCTTTAGTTTGGGTTAAACAAATAAATTTTGATTGGTTGGAACAGCAGCTACGCTAATAATCTCTATATTTGTTTCTCTGTTTCTGCTAGGATTTACACAAGCTTCAGTCTAAATCCAGAACACCTAAGAAGAGATGATTCCAACCCCTCAGAGGACCTCAGATGATGCAAACCCTGGAAACAACATATAGAACTACCACATTTTGCTATAAGTTTGATTGCATTGTATAATAATTGCTGTTAATAGTTTTCATCGTCTGTTTGATTACGTCTTTATTTGATTTTTCTGTACATTTCTGCCATGTGTACATTAATTGACAGTCACCACTGATACTACTACTAAATATTGTAGAAACTTAAATTTCTGCAAACCTGCTTTGCAACGATTTGTATCGTGAAAAACGCTATACAAATAAACTTGACTTGACTTGACAGTCGTTATGATTCATGAGTGACACGTTTTTAGCGTGATAAGTTATATCTGATTTTGAATGTAGCATGACTGTATATTCAAGTATCACAATGCCTAAATAGTAAAGTTAAAGAGTGGGAGAGGATCAACTCAACGTGAATTCTTGTGGACGTGAGTGCATGAAGGCTCTATCACTGCAACTCCGAAATCAGAGCACATCTGAATTAATCATAACCGAAACTAAATATGTCGGTTTACATCATGTCTTTTATATTTTAAACGTCCAGATTGATAAATCCTTGAAAACTGCTAGACTTGATTAGTTTTGACTGTGCAAAGTTCTGTATTATGATCTACAATATGAACTTCACACGAGGCTTCCTCTAATTCGGGGTAAAATCATAGAGTGGCACGAAGGTAAGCGCATTATTGTTGTTATTATTATTATTATAATTGTCGGTTATAATTAACTATCAATGAATGAAACAGTTTTGAGTTGACTGTCATGGTGTGTGCATGAGCGAGTGTGAAATACCTACTAATTACGCTTTTTCCTATCTGGATTATTCTGACAGCTGACATTGAAAATCATGCATGTGTTGTTTCGAGGGTATCGGTTAATTTCATGATTGCCATTTTGACAGTGTCTGCTTGCATATTTTATTAATGTCGGTAGCCTAATTCTCTTTAATGTAAGCTATTCGCCCCCGATTTGATCCGTTTACCTGGGAAATTTATCTAAAGTTATATTTATAATATTTTGTCATCATTGTTTTGTTTTAAGGAGTTAAAAATGGCCCTCATCAACCTTGATTTACTTATTCTATAACATTATTTTGACAGTTAAAGTTTTGGGCTGTTTTTGGGCGGGTTTTTGTGAGCTTTTGGGCTGGAAATTGTCCATCCAATCTGGCAACACTGGAGGGATGTTAGTCTATAAACTCTGAACATCAAGTGTAGCGGAGAATTGCACCGATCGACAAAAATCAACAGATTTACAATGATTCAATAAAATCCATGGAATCTCTTACATAGATGGTCGAATCAGGAGTGACACTGCGCTGTACAATAACAGAAGGAGCATCATCAGATAGAGTAGATATTTCAGTTGTCTAATTAGGATGACCACCTGTTACTTATAAAGGACTGTACCTCAGTTCACGTAATTTGTGCCTGACGAAGACCTGATGGTCGAAACGTTGCAGTAAATATTTCTTATGGAGCAGTTATATCAGTGTGCAGACAATACGTTTGTTCTTTTGTTATAGTTAAACTAATAAGATGTACCATATATGATCATTAGCATGCTAATAAGAACAGGAACAATTACCATAAAATCAAAAACATTCTACCATCTAGTGGCCATTCATTTGGAATTCGGCATGTCCTTACACAGCATTGTGAAAAAATTATTTTATGAGAAAGTTCACCCATGCTATACACATTCACACAAAGCTTCAAACATGCTAATAAGTAAACCTGAATTCATAGAGAGCCATTGTTGACAATCTTTTCACCATTTTCTTTCTCCGTTCAGATTTTCCACTTCCATTCTGGCCATGATCTTCAGGGGGGGGGGGCGGGGGGGGGGGGGGGGGGGGGGGAACCAAGTTTGTACTGAATCAACATTTCTCGCAGTCCAGGACCTTTCGAGTATTTAAAGCACTTTTGTTTGCGTCTTATCTTAAGAGACCTATCTCCCTCATGCAGAGAACATCTGCAGTACTCTAATAGATTCCCTGCCACAGACAGACAGTGCGGCTGTCTCTCTATCTGGACTAATGATTATAACACCTCCACAACAATTCACCATCTGAGGGACACAAACAGCCGCGCTGCATTCCCCTGGCAGAAATACTTTTGAAAACTCATTTTCTTTCAGCTTTTCAATTTCGCTGCAGTTTCTCCCCCTTCTCCCTTCGTCTTTTTCTTGTTATTTTCTTCTTGTTTATCCATAAAGGAGTTCTAAATATATGCTGAGGAACAAGGTATGCTGCCTTCCTGTAAGCACAGATGTTTGAAACCGAACCGGAGATGACCTCAAGAGGCAACACTCAATCCAGCAGCCAGAGAACTTGTCGAAGTGTGAAACCATTAACAGTGAATTAACATCTTTGAAAAGTGATAACAGGCAGGATCTTCATACTGACAGATGGTGGGACTTGTTTGGGACCTGATCTGTTCTGAAGGTCCTATAGTATGTGTGAGTAGGGAATATGATGAATCAGGCCTCACTGTTCCAAGAAACAATCTGATTAGTCTAATTTGGGCCGCCTAAATAAGATTTTATCATCCACACTTTTAACTGAACTTTAGTTTGTGAACCCACATACAGAGGTTTAAATTAAGATAATTTATCATTTACCATGTTACTTCTTGAGGAGATGGAGGCTAGACTACTATCAGCCTCAGAAGGCAAATCCACAAACTGTTCAGTGGTTGTCAGAAGCACATGTCACTGGTCCAATTCGCACTGCTCCAAGTGCAGACTAACAAGGACACTAAAAATAGCAACCTTAAACATCAGTCTCTAATCCAGTGGTTACCAGTCACATCCCAGTGGCCTCAATTACACTCACCCCTCTAAATCCGGGTCACGGCACCATATGTAAATAGTCCACCTCTGGTCCGCTGTTCCAAACAGAATTCAAACCAGCATCAATCAGCATGGGAGGCGGATGCGGTAACAACGATGCTAAAGACTGCAGCCTCTAACATAGGGGTGCAAAGTTCTGCAGGACAGTGGCCCTCTAGGAACAAGTTTGGACACCCCTGCTCTAACATCATGCTTGTACACCACTTCAGGCTTGTACACCACTTTTTTCTTACCTCCTTTGATGATTCACAAGTCATGCTGTTTTAAATGATTTATTATCCTAGTGGGAATTTGAGGGATTTGTCATATAATGTCAAATTCTGAACGTCCACAGTGAGTCTCCGCAACCATGATTGATGGTTGATATACACAAGGAATTTAATGAATTTTTGGTGTTGTTGGGGTTAACCAGCTTGTTGACAGTGAAATAGGCTAAATTGGAAATAGCATACTAGCATAAAGTTCATAAAATTAATTTACGAACTTACGAATTTAATCAAAGAAACCAAGCGACCAACAATATGCACTGCTGGTTAGAACAAACAATCTAATTAACATGTTAGAGATGCAGTGTATTGCTTGTCACACCTGGTCAGGACATGGCAAGACTTGCAAACACAGAGTTAAGGCTGATTTATACTTCTGCGTCGGACCTACGCCGTAGGCTATGCGTCAGTTTTTATTTATACTTCTGCGTCGACGTGCAGTACACATGCAAACGCTAGTCTGCAGTGTCCACGGGCATGTTGCTGGTGTAACCACGGCAAAAGTCGAAGAAGCAGCGGCTCGTCGGAGAAGCATTATAACCGTGACGGCGGCAAATAAATATCAAATCATTAAATAATTATTTAAAACTACAAAAAGGAAACAACAACGGAACAGGAGAAGATGGCATTCTTTCAATCTCCACAAGGACTTGTACCACGGCAGATCAACATTGTTTGTCGCGGACAACTACTGATGTATAATGCTATGTAGTATAATAGTTAAAGTACTGCACTACTATCACAATGTCTGAAACTCAACTCAAACAACACTGAAATTGTTTGACACAGTCTGTCTGTACCCAGCAACCCAGAGACTTGTTCAAACACAGATTCCACCTTACGAAGGGAATATATGCTTCACGACAACATTTAAAATGAACATTTGTCACTGGTGTAATTCATATGGAAATTTCCCTCTGATGGCATTTAAGTGAGACGCACACGCAGAGGAAGTTGTTGAGGGTGTATTGTTGTAATTCACAGTTCAATTTAAGAGTCATCTGTTTAAATTAGAGCACAGAGACAGAGAGAGTGTGTGCGTGCACAGGGAGACGCCGCTGCAAGTATTCATCACTGTCGAGCTGTGTGTGTGCAGATGTGAGAGAGAGAGAACAGGATGGTGTGTGTTCATCTGTTTGTGTTTAATGTGTCTGATACAGTTGCCACATTTTTAAGATAAAACATGAAGTTCAGAGCATTTATTCCACCAGATGACACTGAGAATACTGTCACAAACAGCCTGTATGTTCCTGCATTAGCTGATCTTCTAGCCTGGCCAAATTGGATATGCTGGTCTGTTCAGTGGTTTTAGCTGGCCAACCAGTTAAACCACTTCTACAGTAAATTGATCAGGCTAGGAGACCATTTTAAACCAGCTACAACCACCAAATTATTTTATACCTCTTTAAAGGTAAGTCATTTTTTATTTTGTTAGAATGGATGTCAGTCGTCTTGAACTTATACTGACACCTAGTGGTGTGGATGTAGTAGGCCGATCAAACAAAATAAAATAAAAAATGTAAGTTATCAATGCCATTATAGAAATGCAATATTTGTCATATACAGTAGCCTATAATGTATTTATTCTCTGAGCATACCCAATAGCAGGGGGAGATATAACAAGATAAATAGTACTATACAAATAGAATTCAGCTGGTCATGTGATATCAACATGGCAACCCCCAAGAGGTAATCAATCATACTGACACCTAGTGGTGTGGATATAAGGCCATATCGCTAAAAGCAAAATGTTTGCACTAGGGTTGGACCGATAGACGATGGCTGATAGACATGGTTGCGGGGGGCATGGGGGGGGATCACGATACCGGCTCAACATCATGATCCCCCCCCCAATGCCCCCCGCAATCCTCCGCATACCAATACCGTGTTCTGAAAGAAAATGATGTGTATACCCGAACCCCTAAAGGGAATAAATACGAGATGGGAGGAAAATATATATTTCAATACTTTCTCTCTCAGTTATATCATTGGGTAATTATACTGTATATGTATATTGCGGGCATCAGGGGAGCCGCTATTATGCCTGGCATTGAAACTGCTTTTGAGTGGACAATCGCTTTTTAGTTTCACTTTCACTTTCGAGATTTGCGATCGCACTTACTTTGTTTATACTATGGAGCGGCAGTCCTCAATCTGGCAACACGCGCAAGTGTCGAGTCTGAGGAGGAGGGGACGGGTGAAACAACTCTCCCATATTGGTGGAGGGTTGAATGCAATGCAATGCTGTCAGATTACCTCATGTCACATTCACTGGTGAGGAAACATTACAGTACAAAGCTCATAATATTACAATAACGCCTTTCATTCTCACTCGTTCTGCTATAGCGTAATGGAATGCGTTGATGAGGTATCATGTCTGCGTGAACAGGGTGCACAGAGGTATGCAAATACATATGTTGACAGGCCGGACAGACAGCCTATCGTAACACTCGGGCCAAGGGATATTATTGGGCGAACATTTTATGGTCTTATGCCTTCCACAGATGATATAAACAGAGACTGGCTTACAATTGGGAGATGAGAGGGTCTGTATTACTTACTATTGGAGAAAGTCTAATGGTCAACTTGGATCACGTGTGCCTTAATAACCAATCACATTACAGCCTCGCCGTGATTTTGCCAAGTAAGACATGTTCTTGGATCAACATCTTTTCTGTCCAAAAATATAGACCTAACCCAATACCTATCCCTAAACCTAACCCTACCCATAATTTATTCCTAAAATCAGAGGGAAATGATAGGTGAATAACAAGGGTGTAGAAGCACCAAACTGTGGTTGCAAGGCTAAAACTGACATTTCCTGAAAACGTATCCCTCGATTCTGATTGGTTGAATGGAAAGTTGTTCCAGGATCAACAAGGATGTTGATCCAGGAACATGTTGTACTTGGTGAAATCACGTTCACCGTCCACCACTGCAGCCTTGACATCATTGAATTTCAGTCAGAGTTGTGCGACACTCAGTCGCCATTTACAGATACCATAGGAATGAATGATAAGTGTCGTAAGCTGTATCCCACCTGTCTCAAAAAGTCTGACTTCTCTTATAAAAACTGCATTTTTGAGGGGTTGTAAACTCTAAAAATAGTTAAATCCAAAAGTATTGTTTAGTGTAAAACATTTTGAAGATTAGCCGATAGGCTGTCATTTCATTAAATGATAAGCTGTTTCCTCTAAAAAAAAAAAAGCTGTTTATTCAGCGTAGTGAAGCCTCTCCTCCATTGACATCCATTCAAACAGAACAGCCTCTGGTCTCCTTTCCCACGTACTGCCAAAACAATAGCGTTAGCATTAGCCGTTACGCTTTTTTAGCTAAAGGTTGCAGGCTTGCCTTCTAGTGGCTTTAATGTTTAATTAACAATGATCAGTCTGCCCTGCACTGCTTCAAGTCGAAAGCAAGTATGAAAACAGGAAAACAAAGCCAAAACATGGATATTTTAGGCAATATAGAAATCCTGCAGGACGTGTCCGGGAAAAAGAGCATGTATGGTCACCCGACTATATGACTATATGAACCTTAACAAATTTACATCAAAGGAAGAACGGATTACTTCCTCAAGTAATTTATACTTCTTATAATTCCCAATAACAGGAAGGTTACAAAAATAAAAAGTATTTGCTAGTCATGTTATCTCAAGATGTCTGAACCTGAAGCAACCCTCTTCATTCATAGGCGGATTAACCATATGGGCAATTGGGCAAGTGCCCAGGGGCACCACGTCCAGGGGGCCACCACGCAAATAAATGTTCTGTGGTAAAACAAGCGATGTAAACGTCTATCTAGCTGTGGCCTATACATAGGCTACCCTTTCATCAGAATACTAAGTTCTCTGAAAGTTTTGTTAAAAGGTTTTTTTTCTTTCTCATGCGTGAAACAGAGGATGGGCGATCTATCGCCAGATTCACACATAGGCTATCCTACTGCGTGAACCCGTGCCCTTTTCGTTTCGATGGCCATATATTACTCAAGCAGATTCTAGGAGCATGCTGTCGCGCAACTCCTGTCTCTTCAACTGAAATGCCTCGTTCATGGATGTGTGAACCCGCTACGGAGCGTCAGCCTTGCGCTTTCACGTTGTAACCTACTTTGCAGCCATTGGCAATCAAGAAAGGGGCAAAGTGTAAACGAGTGAGTTTGTAAGTTTTATTTTCAGTTCAAATCCTCACAAAACTATATGTAGCTATATACAGTGCTTAACAAATTTATTAGACCGCCCGTCAAAAACTTGTTTAAAACTAAAAATTGTGTTATCATTGGGCAAATAATAAACTGAAACAACTAAATAGTCTTTATTATTGGCTATTTTATTTGTATTTTGTAAGGCCTCCTTTGGCCTTGATAAAAGCTTGCATTCTTGCTGGCATGATTTGTATGCACTTTTCCACAGTCTCTGTTGTTACTGACTTCCAAATAGTTTCTAGTTGTTCCCAAATATTTGCTTTTGAATAACCTTTTGTTTGATCTATCTTTGAATCCATTAAATCCCAACAATAATTATATTTTAGCATTAGAAACACTACTGTGACTAAAGATCTTACACATACTGGTGGATTAACCATTAGAGATACATAACAATTGTAATTTTGGTAATCACCTACTTAGTTTAGGGCAGCTGTGGTACAAACCTATTGGGTGGTGGCCTAATAAATTTGTTAAGCACTGTATATGTAATTGCAAACAAGACCATGCACTCGTTGCATTTCTGAAAACACACTTTTTACACAAGGGAGTAAAACATTAGAAAATGTTTTTGTAAACTAAATATAAATGAATGAAAGATGAGCTGAGGACAACAATGACTCTAAAAAGATTATCCACTCTTTCTTTCTTTCCATAGAGTCTGAAGTGATTAACAGACTGGATTATTATTATACCTGTAACAGTTGGCTTCACTAGTTATAAAATGTTTCAATTTGCTGCATACAGTTCAGATTTATATCACATCTTAGAACAGATTACACCTGTAAGAGGTGGGTTCACAAGTTGTAAATAATTTCAATCATATGTGATATAAATTATATAATAATTTCAGAGTACACTGTAAAAAGTGGTAACCCGGGGGGGGGGGGGGGGTGGGGGGGGGGGGGGTGGGGGGGGGGGGGGGGGGGGGGGGGGGGGGGGGGGGGGGGGGGGGGGGGGGGTGGGGGGGGGGGGGGTGGGGGGGGGGGTGGGGGGGGGGGGGGGGGGGGGGGGGGGGGGGGGGGGGGGGGGGGGGGGGGGGGGGGGGGGGGGGGGGGGGGGGGGGGGGGGGGGGCGGGGGGGGGGGGGGGGGGTGGGGGGAATTTTGTAAGGGTTTTTGTAGCCTTGTTATCAGATCAGTTTATTAATATAAAATTTTGCAAAAAAAAAAAAAGTAATCTAAACTTATCACTGAAGCACATTTCATTATTCATTAACTTAATTAAATCATGATTATCTAATGATTTGTGTGTGTGTGGGGGGGGGGGGGGGGGGCACGCCTCAGGTTATCCAGGGCACCAAAGTGCCTTAAGTCCCCACTATTCCAAAACCCCCGTGGACCCTGTCGCCTGTCGCTCCATCTGTGCTGAGAGATTGATCAGAGGTCTGTAAACAGGAAATGAGTTGGCATTTCTCTGTAATGAAAAATACAGTTTCCAGCCCACATTCACTGAATGCATTTTCCAGTGTCATGGCTAAAATGTACATATGTTTCTCCTACCAGACGCTGTGGGCGGTTGTTCTGGCATCAGTTTTTGGTCAAGTCATCATCTTAGCCTCTCTCTCTGCTGTGCTGCACCACTCACCAGCATGATTTATTGAAACAGAGGTGCCAGAACCCAATGGTGCTAGGGGCCGGTAAATCCTGATAAAAACTTGGATAAAAGCAATTTAATGCTATCAGTCATGTAATACTGGCCTCTGTCATGAAGTGTATGCACTGGAGAGGGTGTGCGTATATGAGTGTATGTGCTCACACATCACGTTTTTAAAAACAATACCGCAACACTGCAAAGACACTGAACATTTCTACAGAAATGTTGCTCTGAATACCCTAAAAATTGTTATAGCGCTGTCTTTTTGAGCAATAGCATTTATTTCCTTATAAGAATTACAAGCACAAAAATTATTAAAATAATTTATTTTTGGGTTTGGACCACAGAAGTAAACTATAGCCGTTGTGTTGCTGTGGAAGTAAATGGGAGACCATAGCGGATACCATTTTTGTGTTTCTGTAATGCTGAGAGTAGTACCGAGACGAGAACAAGCGGATCCACGTGCAAGCAGAGTTTATTAAATAATAAAGAAACTAACAAAACACGGGTACACAAGAGACCAGGAAACCACGGGAGCACAAGCATCTACATGAGACAACAACTCACAAAGAAGCACTGAAACATAGGGGTATATATACACACAAAGTAACGAGATTAACAAGGGGGTGGAGCTAACCAATCACTAGGGAAACTAACAAGGGAAACCATGACAACAAACAAGGTGGGCAAAGGAACATAGGAAACAAATATGGAAACAATGGGGAACAGAAACAGAAACACTTCAAAATTAGAGTCCACAAACACGAGATAGGGGAGCACAGGCTGGGATCATAACAGTTTCCATTTGTTTCAAAAGCAAAAGAATAAATCCATTATTGCATATCCATGACTTTCCAAAAGAGGAAAAAAAATATGTATAGAGATTGATTTTGGTGAAAAATCATCAGCTGTTTTAGAAACACCCTTGCACCAGTGTTTACTAGTTTTCTGTGTAAACGAACTCAAATAAGTTCAGAAATGTATCAGGCGGGGGGGGGGGGGTGGGGGGGGTGTGGTGTGGGGGTGGGGTGGTTAACATTTTGTGTCTGTAATTTTAATAAAATAATCTGCAAGAAGACTGTTGTTAATGGAAAGATGTTTAGAAGTGCCTGAGTCAAATCTGGACATACAGTCATGGCTGAAAGTTTTGCCAGTGACATAAATGTTGTGTTTTGCAAAGTTTGCTGCTTAAGCTGTTGTGGTGTTCCTTCACGTTGTTTCTAGATAATTGGGTGGGGTGGGGTGGATGCTCAGATGGCATTTTAAATAATGCTTAAAATCTTAGCATATGGCTCAAAAATTTTGTGTTTCACAGGACCAAACAATTTTTGAATAAATAGTTTAATTAATTATGCTTCACTGACCTGTTACTCTTTTTTTTTTTTCCTCCCAATGTGCCCTGTCCACTTTTACAATATGCTGTCTAAGAAGGCAAAAGGCTAAATACATTTTCAAATATACCGACTCCAGAGAGTCAGGTCAAATGTTTTGCTTGCTGAATGTCAATTGGTGGGTTGGCGTGGTGGGGCAAGGTGTGTCGGCTAAGAGTCTAGGGTTCATTCTATGGGGTAATATAAAATAATGCGTCAACTAGTATCTCCATATTCACAGCGGCTGCTGGTGAACCATGGTGCCGGATAGTGCTTGTCTTGGCTGGGGTGGGCGGTGTGGCATGAATATGCATACATAAATCCTATAGAAGATCTAGACAGGTGGAGCTGGGGGAGGTGGAGGGTTTCAGAGGAACTCTGATAACCCACTGCAGGATAAACTTACACTGAACAAACACTGAACCAGCCCATTTAAATGTTGAGCAAGCATGTCAGTGACTGCAAATTCAGCAGAGGCCAGTCAGCTTGTGCCATGTATTACATGATGCATATAATCAGTCTGCGCCATCTAGAGTTTCATGGCTGAATTTGATATATATTACACATTTAGAAAAGGTCAGACTATTGACTCCAGTGTTAAATTTTAAATTCCAGTGTTGTTGTGGGTGTGTAACCAACACAGTATGTGCAAAAGGCCTTGGTAGGCCTCAAGAGACCATTTAATTCAGCACGGTAGACATTAAATCAGAGTGTGCATTGAAGGTGCACGACCATCGGAAAGCTAACTGTGGTTTCATGTTGATATTCTGCTCTGTAGCAGAATGCACACAAGAAGAGAAACCTAAATATGCACACACACACACCAAACAAGCACTTGTTCCTCTCACACTGCATTATTGGTCGTACAGCCTGAGACCTTTAACAACATTTCCACAACCTAATTTCAGCATTCCAATAACATTATCTCCATTCCTGGCATGAGCTCGCTGGCATAGTCCCTGATCGCGATTAATCCTAATCAACACTCTCTGATGTTAATGAATAAACCTGTTCATTTCAGCTGTGCAGGCCATGTTTCTCTTCAGTAACATTTTTCTGTAATTTATACGCATATTAAAAATGCACTTGATTTGATTCTCAATCCACTCAAACACTCAACCGCAGCATTTTTCTTGTCACTTTGTTAGAAGTGGCATGCCATCTGGCCACCTGTTATCAGTGGGATTGCACAAAATCACACCAGTGACACCAGCGGTAACACCAAGATAATTAGCATTAAAAACAACACTGCTTTTTCCAAGAAGGTGAAGTGTGCGGTTGCCACATCAGCCTCACTGTTTCCTAAAACTGGGCTGTGATGCTAAAAAAGAATGGGTCGGGGGTTTTGCAAGCCATTGTTTTTTTTTAAGGGTCCATTAATGCGTCCTTCAGGAACAGAGTCATGAATTAACTTGACCATTAGAAGGAATTATTGTTTACACAATTTAATTTCTTTCATACTCGTGCCAGATGATTAATTTGCCTTGCTCTCCTAAATACATTTGACAAACGTTCTGCATGATTGGAAATGATTCACAATACAAATATTCTGTTGACGAGTGCAATGATTTTTTTACCAAGAGACGTGATTTTTCACACATCACGTCTCATTTTTAATACTTCAATGACACTGTTGCATTCTCGGTAAATAATTATCTTTCATCACTGCTTTAAACATAATTATTCATATTTTAATTATAGATTTTCATATTTTAAGTACGTAAGTAAGTTTAGGATGTTCATATAGCAAAAGCTGAAATCTGTTTTCATAAAAATCAACCGACATACCAACAAATGCACAATAAAAATAAATACAATCCTGAAGCTGAAGAATCACCCATTTATGAACAATAACAATAGTGTCAAAGCAAGTACCACTAATAATATATAACTAATAATATTTCAGATGCTACAAATAAAAAAAAAGAGAAATGTATCACATGTGTAATATTTGCCTTAAACCCCTGTCAATATTGGAGCTGTATTGTACCATATGGACTTAATACTGAGCCAGGTGGGACACAATATACTTTTGTCTTTTGTTGGCCAGCATCAAAGTTTGTCTTGACAATAGTTATAAATGTTGGAATTGCCATCATTTACAATTTTTTATATATACATTTGTGTTCTGACCATGAAGAATATCCAACACAGTCCCACTACAATTTGTAACTAATTTGATGTATTGCAAATTCATATAAATTCATGTAACCTCATTTGTATGTTTTTACACAATCTGCTCTCTACGCTTGGTTAAACTGTGGGCTTAGGGATGAGGCTTCATACTTTTTTAAAATTATATTTTTATATTTTTCATATGAAATGCACACTCGTAAAACAGTTATATATTATCGTGAAATTGGGTTGGAATATTGGCTTGTCAGAAAGCACTATTCATTTATGAGACAAAAGGCTTGTGACAAAAGTACCTGAATGACATCTTAAAGACAACAACTGACTGATTGATTGATTGATTGATCAACAAACAACTGTACTAATGCTGAATGACTAATAACCTTGAGTCTAAACCTTGAAAAATAATTTGTTGACCACACAATTATGCATAATCAAATGCATGAAGGAACACATTATGATTACTTGAGCGTAAACTCTGTCCTCAAGAACAAATACACACACACATACAGATGGTGCTTCTCGTCAAAGCCGCAGGTATTGACAGATCCCTCCGACACTGTCACACACATCACTCCCCCTCCCCGTGGACACGAATCTACCAGAGTCAAAGCCCTCCTGCTGATACACACATACCTTCAAGAAAAGGAATCTCCGAGGGAAGCTAAAAATGGTGGCCCTTCATAAAATGTGCAAGTCAACAAGTTTGGTGACAAACAAGTAAACAAGAGCTAACAAAATTCAAACGGGGACATTTTAGTTGTGCTACATACCTGCCATTTATACCACACCAGCAGTGGCATACAGGACACCCCCGCAACCCACACGGTGCGTGGGGGCCCCGTCGCAGGACTTTCTAAAAGGCAGTGCTACAAGACACTGCAAAAGACACGAGACGTGAGCGCTGCGCGCCAACAGGTAGTGCGTGGAGCGGGCTTAAAAGGGTCATATTGTTGCTAAAAAGAACATTGTTTTGTGTGTTTGGTGTAATGAAATGTGTTTATGCGGTTTAAGGTTAAAAAAACACATTATTTCCAACATACTATACATTATTGTTTCTCCTCTATGCCCCACCTTTCTGAAACGCATTGATTTTTACAAAGCTCATCCGTCTGAAAAGCGAGGTGTGCTCTGATTGGCCAGCTATCCAGTGCGTTGTGATTGGCCGAATGCCTCAAGCGCATGATGGAAATGTTAAGCCCCATTCCATATTGTGATGCCTTGTCTCGGAGAATGAGATGAAAACATTAACAAAAAAAAAAAAACAAAACCCTTAGAAACGAGGCTTTGAATAAATAAAAAATCAGTTCACTCCGAGCACAATCTGTATTTTTCTGAATCTGTATTATATCTGTAAGACATCATTCATCACTGTAAAGCCTTGTCAAAATAATAATAATCAAAAAAAAAGAAAGAATGAATGAAAAGAAAAGAAAACTGTAAAGCTTTTGCAAAATAGAGAAAACGGCTTTCCGCCTCGTTTTCCTTTAGGCCTATGTGAACTTTGGATCACGTCACAATAAATAGAAACTCAGCACATTTTTTTTCTTTCGTTTTGTTAATCTGTCAATGATTTAAATGAAATATATTAGATATTTGTGCCTGGTCCGCTGCTGCGTCTTCTCTGACAATGACCTGTTCAATGGCAACGCCTTTAGGCAGTTCAGGACGACTTGTCCACCGATTTGTCATGCAATGAATCGTTCATTCTCGAAATTGAAAGTGGTCAAGACATTTTCAGCCAATGTTACAAGAAAGAAGACATGGACATAGCTGCAGTCAAAAAAAAAAGACAGAAAAAAGACATTGCGCACCAAAACGCTTGGAGAGCGCAAAGGATTCGATAGAGTTGTTGCTTGTTTGTGGTTGTCAGTTAATAAAAAGAATAAATAAGTTAATTGCAAAAGTTGGTATATGTACAGAAAGTTAATTTTTCTCAAAATGTACCATATATAGTTAAGTTACTACTCAGTAGTATAATTGCAGCAGGTGCACAATAAATTTTAATACATGACATCCCTGCTGGTGGGAGGGGCCCATCTCGTTCATTACGGGGGTCTCCTAAGATGTGCGGTACGCCACTGGTACCATGGGTTGATCTCATTGACTGACACACAAGTGTTTTTTCTTATATTTGTCTGAAAGGGAATTGAAGGAAATCAATGGTGGATAAGGAATGATTCACCTGAGAAAAAGAGTGGTGTAAAATGATTTTGGACGCGAAAGTTAACAAGTTGAGTAAATGATGACAGAATTTTAATTTCTGTGTGTACTGTTTGCTTTAAATAAAAACAAATTAAATTAAATTAATGAACTACTACTAATATTATCTTGGATTTTCATGCGACCCCCTGAAGTTTTCCAGTTAAGAGCAAAGTGGAGAATGTAATATAGGGTTCTTGTGTTGTGTAGGCTGTAATGAAAAAAGGGAATGATGGGAGAGTTACTGTATGTGGGATCTGACCACCTCTGCAGTAACACCAGCCAAATTCTTATGAGCTGACCTCCCCGCTCTCCTCTGAGGCCAGAGATGCTCATAGATTCCATCTGTCTTCTCACCCTCTCCGCATGTCTTTCGCTTGACATGCTGTACATCTCATTTCCGTGTGCCGTTCTTCCCCAGGGCTGTTGCAGGACTTGCCCTCTGCACTCAGTAGGCGTTGAGTGACCAGATTCAAACCGATAACCTCTGGCCCCGCTCTCTTTTTTATATCTTCTCTACTCCTCTCCCCCGCTCGCTCGCTTTCCTATAGACATTTTAGCTGTAAATCTGTTGCTATTCCAGAGAGACTACAGCAGACACGTAAACGAGGACATATGCAGTAACACACACGAGGGATACTGAAATAATACTGAATAATAAAAACTGAGTAATATTTTGTGATAATTAGCAGCTGATTGTATAGTACCCCATTGCACGGCTACTTATAATAAGCTTAATGAAATATTGATTTTTGTACTTTTGTTTCATTATAGTCCACATGAAATCAAAATTTACTCTTTGTTAGCACACTAGTCTTGCGGTGAGCAATTCATCCATTCTTCATTAAGCCACAGAAAACAACATAGTTGTATAACATAACAGTATTATGACATATTTCTGTGTGAAGTGAAATAGTGAATATGAAAAAATAGAGGGTGGGGCTTGATTTAAAAAAAAAAGCGTTGTTTTGAAATGTTTCTAAAATGAAACTTGAAACATTCTACAAATTTTATGGTTACACTTTATTTTACAGTACGTATAATGTACCTACATGGGTTAAGGTTAGATTTAGGGGCAGGTTCAGGGTCAAGTTACCTAGTTATTACCCAGTTCAATCATGACAACTCTCTGAACATTTTAGCATGGTGATGGATATGACAATGTTAATGCATTTGGTCTTGGCCGAACAGATCTGCTATGCTGCTGCTACTGAATTGCTGCTGCTGTTGGTTTTTGCTGTATAATTGTTGCTGCTGCAAGCTAGTACAGTTGAATTGCTACGGCCCAGATATGGGATACAGTGCCATGAGTATTTAAGACATGCTGCTGCTGCTGCAAAAATAGCATATAAAATAACCTCGTAGCAGATCAATACAGGTGGAGCTGGGGAAGGTGGAGGGTTTCAGAGAACTCTGAAAGCGCGCTGCAGGAATCTCAAGTGAATGCTAGCCAGCCATATAAATGCAAGGCAGTAAGCTCATTGGCTGCATATGCAGCATGAACCAATCAGCTTGTGCCAAGTCGTTTAACTCTCTGAATATCATCAGTTACGTTAACACCCCGTCAGAATGCGCCATCTAGAGTTTCATGACTGAACTATTTATTTATTGTAATTGGACACACGGAACAGGACTGTAAATAAAGTGATACCAATTATATTTTTACCAAAAATATAACATTATTTAAACATTTATTTGTAATATTCGAAGAACATTAAAATGTCCAGATTTTCTGTAGTGATTAAAACGTTATTTAAAGGTTACAAAAATGTTTCTTAGAACGTTGTACTAATTTTATCTTTTTCTAACTTTATTTTAAAGTGTCCTTGTTGCACATGTTACATGCACTTACTATTATAATGACAATTAATTATGCATAATTACATGCAAGTAACCCTAAGCCAAACCCTAACCATATAGTAAGTGCATGTAATTAATTAATATTACTCAGTACTTATATGTAGTATGTATATGAGAACGTTAAATCCCCCAAACCAGTTTAATCTGTTCTTTTAATGGGCAAAACCATGTAGGGTGCTTGTTGAAAAATCTGAAACCAGCACTCTAGATGGTCTTGTTGGAAAGAGTAATACTTACATTGTACTTGTGCATGTGTGCCACTTAAGGACCAGAAAATAACCTAGATTAATAGAAACCGTCTGCTCATTTTGTGTAATTGCTTTAAAATGACCTCTCTTATCCTCTTATAAGCTAAATATAATCCTCTAATATCAGGATGCCTTGGCCACTTCTGGCCCTCAGGAAAGAGAGATAGGAAGATATTGTAATTATTAAAGCCATCCTGGCAGCACCGTGTCCTGTTGATGTTCAGGTACTGTATGTGTTTATCAATACTTTTTTAATTATACATGGCTCACCATTCACATAATGAAACGTTGAAAGCTAGCGTATACGTGATTTGGTGATTCTAATTGCCTCATGGTGCTTTCAGTGAGGTTAATGCTGAACAGTAAAACACAGGAAGCGATTTGCTGCTGATAGTCTCATTTAAATACTGTGGCTCTAATTTCCTAATTTAATTTCCTGGGCGGTACAGCCACATTACCCATGGGGCCGAGAGGTGATGTTTCATGACTAAACCCTGATGAAATGCACCCCTTCATACAAATCATACAGGGCGGGGGGGAAATCAATATAGTCTTGGGTTTTCAGACCTTGGTTTCTCTGTGTGAAAGCACTATGCTCCAGTCCTGTTACCCAATCTGACTGAGATATAACAAGCTTCATTATGAATCGATGGGCTCTGCTTTGATTCAATGCATCCTGCTTTTCCCATAAGATGACAAAATCTGTAGTTCTCTTCCCTCTGGGGAATTAGGAAATGCTTATGAAATGCTTTCTTGTAAATGTTCTCAATTAGCAGATAATACAGGCATATAGATATGGTGGAAAATGCAGTTATTTTTATATCACATTGATTAGGGTTCATTGTGTAACTGTGAAATGACCTTCACATGCACATCCTAAACTACAGTCAACACTATAATCAACCAAATGTATGATTTTTAGCATACAGTTGATGGTAAAACAATGTGTTGTTTGAATATACCATAGTACATTCATATGGTGAGATGGTAAGCATTCAATACCATTAAATGATTGACACACACACACACACACACACACAAACACACACACATAGATATATTATATATATATATATATATATTATAGATAGATATTATACACACATATATATAGTAGTAGCCAAGGATGTAACTTAAAACTAGAATTCTAGGATAGCAAAGTCCACACCACAGCTATAACATTCATTGTTCACCAAAAATGAAATTTTTCATCATTTACTCACCCTCATGACGTTTTAAACCAGTATGATGTGCTTTTTTTTGTGGAACATAAAATAATATACTTTGAAGAATGTTGGTAACCACAGTTTTGGACATGAAGGAGAGTAAATGATGACAAAATGTTTAGTTTTAGGTGAAATATCCCTTTAATGCCATAGATGAAGGATAATATCATTTGAATTACTTTTTTCTGATCAACCAGCTGATCAGCGATTTAAAGGGGTCATATGATGCTATTAAAAATTTCCTTTCTCTTTGGAGTGTTACAAGCTCTTGGTGCATAAAGAAGATCTGTAAGTTGCAAAGACTAAAGTCTCAAAAACAAAGAGATATTCTTTATAAAAGTTAAGAGTCAACCACGCCCCCTAAAACGCCTCGTTCTAACACGCCCCCACATATCTACATCACTATGTGGAAATATTAGCATAATGCCGCCCAAATGTGCACGCAAAGAAAGAAGGCGTGGTTTCAGGAACAGCAGTAGTGTTGAAGCAGCCATGTCAGGGAGACACTGTGTGTTTCAGGGCAAAAGCAAAAGCACTTTATTTGACCTTCCGGAAGTAGATGCAATTAGGAAGCATTGGTTAAGATTTATTTACAACAGAAAAACACAGCCCAGATGTTCGAATTTGTGCAACACAATTTATGGACGACAGTTTTGTGAACCTAGAAGAGTACAAGGCTGGCTTTGCACAAAGGCTATTCTAAAAAAAAAAAAAAGGGTAAATTCCGACTTTGCTATGACAATCTGGCGCTTCTGAATCAGCGACTGTAAGTATGTTTTGTTATTAGTTTAAGTATTTGCTATTGACTGTTCAAATGCGGAGTTTTGTGCAGCACAGAGTAACGCATGTGTGTGTGTGTGTGTGTATGGTTGTGTGTGTGTGTGTGAGGGGAACAGGTTCACATCACAGGAGAGTGAACTGCCTATCAGAAATCATAGCACGTCAGCAGTCTTAACCGCGGCGTGTGTACTGCATCATCACTGTGTCTGTCACGCGACTCTGTTGCCCTTTCGGGCTTGAACTGATGGTACAACTAAAGACATTATTAACTGCCTTGATATTTATTTTGAAAGCTGGCGCTCATGATTATGGTAAGGGGCGTTACATTTCCGACGAGTGCTTGTGGTGTTCGGCCAATCACAATGCACTGGGTCAGCTGGCCAATCAGAGCAGACTGCGCTTGTCAAAGGAGGGGGCTTTGTTGAAAACGACGTGTTTGAGAGAGGCGGGGCAGTAGAGGGGGGGGGGGGGGGGGGGGACCTACAGTATAACAGTATTTGAAAACATAATGTGTTTGTGAACAGTAAGCATGTCAAATTATGTTACACCAAATACACAAAATAATGATCTTTAAAATAGCATCATATGACCCCTTTAAACACATTGACAATCAGAATCCACCCGACTTTAAAGAGCTTAAGCATTTAAAGCTGTAGACAACATAACTGCAGTGTGTGTGATTATAATAAACATGGTCCATTAGTGTAAATGCTGATATTGTTAAAGTTGTCATTATAGCTATTGTTATCTATACAGTTTCTATAGTTTCTTCTTTCTTGGTATAAGGAAGATTTATATCTTCTCGTCTAGACTACTGCAATTCAATTTATATAGGTATTGGTCAATCCTATATGAACCCCTTGTAAATAGTCTAAAATGCAGCTGCTAGACATCTTACTGGCACACGTAAATATGAGCTTTTTTCCCTGTCTGCTCTCTCTGCATTGGTTGCCAGTGTTGTTTTTGAACAGAGTTTAAGATTTTACTTTTTGTTTTTAAGGTCTTAAATGGGCTGGTACCTTCTGAACTTGTGACTGTTAACATATCTACTAGATGTTTAAGGTCTTCAAATCAGAAACTGTTGAAGGTTCCCAGATCACGGTTAAAAAGAAAGGGAGACTGGGCATTATGGGATGATATTAGACTCAAAATGATTAATAGATGCACGCACAATTATCCATGTACTGCATACATTTTATACATGCATCTTACTAACCACAAACAAATGCCTTTCAATTTGAGTTTGTGGAATTCGGGATTAAATGATTGTGCAGCAATTTGTACAAATACAGACATGTTTGTGAATGAAAATGTTCTGTTCTGCATTAATATATCATAAATTGCTCATGCAAAAAGGAATCGATGCATATGTGGATCAGGTGACACGCGTGCATTAATTGACGTCTAGTTCGAGGCGATCTTGTTCGGTTCATTTGGATTTTGAGACATTTTCGCAGTTTACAGCATTTCACACAGCATTTCATCCCATAGGGCATTTGTCATAGTCGCCCCAAACTGTGGAGTAGCCTATCTTTAGCTATAAGAATAATTTCTACAGAATCTCTGTTTAAAGCAAAACTTAAAACATATCATTTTTAGAGGCTTATAATACGTAGTTACCAAAGTCAAAGCCAGTCTGCAGATTTTGGGCAGTCGAAGCTGCCCGATTTCAATTGTGCACTTTATGATGAACATAGACTCTGATTTTTTAACTATAGACTATGATTCCATCTTGTCAGAGGATGTAAAACATGTTTTTTGACCACAAAGAGTCCATACCTTCTGCTGAGGGCAAGTGTAAAGTGTGTGACCCCAGTTTAAGTTCAGTAACCACCAGCTGTGTGGTTCATCCATGTTTCTCCCACAGTGATAACTCGCAGTTCAGAGGGTGTGACAAATCTAGAAAGGGATCGCTCTCAAGAGGCTTTCGCTCACAACTTCAATTAGATTGTATTGAATTTTATTAAATCATCTCCAGGCTGTCACTTCGTTGCGGTTGCCATGTGAGAATCATTATTTATTTTGCTGTCAGTAGCGCACTGATGGAGATTCCCACGGCGCAGACACTCCTGAACACTCATCTGACGGAGCCGCTTCCCGGTGGAAGAGGAAACAGCGTGTCCAACGACTCAAGGGCTGGTGCGGGGTGAATTATCCCCTGAAGATTCGGTGACTGGTTGTGCCGACCACAGGAGGCTGCTTTAACAAATCCTCTCATTTCCTGAGTATTCAAATGCAAAGCAAAAACCAATTATTATTATTATTATCTTTTTCAATTTTAAGCTGTGAATATGACACTGAGCGACGTAAAGGCCAAGAAATTGAAATGCCAAGTTTCTATGGATCTGTTCATGCTTATTCCAACTATGTAGATCTGCTCGTGGTCTAATGTAGAGAACAGACTTAGATGACATAGATGACATATTTAATTTGACGCGTATGAAAACATTGTGATGGATATAAATACAGTCTTCTTAATACCAGTTAGTCAAATCGTGTTTTGCTTCTGGTCATAGAGTTTTTTTTAGATGGATGCTGAGGTAAAAACTAGATAACTAGAAATATATCAAAAGGTTCGTCAAGACAAACTTTGAAGTTGGCTTGAGAAAGCCAGACCAGAAAGTTTGAAAAAGTTTGAAAAGGTTAAAAAAGTTCGAAAAGTTCGAAAAGTTAAAAAAATAATAAGTTTAAGAAGTTTTAAAAAGATTTACAAGTTTTAAACGTTTAGGTTGACGGTGTCGTCTTACTATTTGCCAAGTTTTTTAAAGTTAGTTTAGTAGCTAGGGTACTCTGGATGGTTGCTAAGGCGCTGCTATGTGGTTGCTAGGGTACCATGGGTAGTTGCTAGGGTGTTGCAATGCAGTTGCTATGGTACTCGGGGGGTTGCTAAGTTGTTGCTATGTGGTTGCTTGGGTACCCAGGGTGGTTTCTAGGGTGTTGCTAAGGCGGTTGCTAGGGTGTAGTTATGTGGTTGCTAAGGTACCTGGGTCGGTACCTGTTTTCTGAATATCATATAATCGCAAAAACGTCGCCCTGTTATGTTTTAGGTTGGGAAGAATCTGCAATTTCTGACCCAGGGGCTGGTTGTATAAACTGCTTAGACTAGTCTTAAAAGTTGTGTCATGTTATTTTTGTATTTATTTTATAGACTGCTCTAATCTGAATTTTAAAAGTAAGAATTTTAAAAGTGGTTACCCCCTTGGCTAACTGCTAGTTGTTCAAACTAGTCCTTAAGACACGATCTTAACATAGTGGCTATGTTTATGCAACTGGCCCCAGTTCGTTTGCTTCAGTTTCTGAGTTTGCTGGTGAGTTTGGTGAGTTTGCTGTGTTTTCCGTGAGCTGGCAACCCAGGATGCTGAAACACTATTGGGTAAATTGGCAGTGGGCGATATCGCATAGACAAAAACAAAAACAGACATTCTGACACGGAATGCACAAGTAGAAATATAGCACTGTGTTTCGGAGAAACAAGCACATGAACTTAGCATGATTCCTAAATATCTGCGAACATATTATGGTATTTTTATTGTTTAGTACAGTGAAAAAGGTACATATGGCAACTTTAAATGCCTGAAGT
Source organism: Sinocyclocheilus anophthalmus (assembly GCA_018155175.1). Lineage (NCBI taxonomy): Eukaryota > Metazoa > Chordata > Actinopteri > Cypriniformes > Cyprinidae > Sinocyclocheilus > Sinocyclocheilus anophthalmus. Next base: position 23,066 of record JADLZN010011405.1, on the reverse strand, counting down.
GTCCAACATTCCTTCTTTTTTCTTTCTTTCTTAAACAAGTGCATGATTCTCATATTTGAAGTGCACTTCCTGCTGGAATTTTCAGTGTGAACACACTCACACTCTTTATACTAGAAAATTACATAGAATATGCAAACTGGAATGCAAAAAAAAAAAAAAAAAAAAAAAACGGAACGTTTAATTTTGACCAGTTTTAGCTTCAACAATAAAATGTGAAATGTCATTTTTTTTTAAAGTTAACATATTTTCATGATTAAGAATAACTACACCATAAAGTGACTAAGATGATATAAGCTATCTTTAAAAATAACCAAGCAAATATATAATGACTACAATGCATTTTTCTCAGAAGAAATTAAGACTTCTTTAAGACAGCATTTTTATTCATTCATCCAAACACTGGTATGCACACGTGCAAATACTCTATACAGACCTGATTTCATTTGCCCATAAATACATCACATAAGTTACTGTTGTATAAAGTAGTAAAAACATAATTTTTCACTTATTTTTCCCAACCTTTTTAATTAGTTTAGCCAGTGCCATTCCCAACATCATGTATTGCACTGCTTTTTTAAAAATGGACATGTGTTACTACTTTTAGTCATCGACAATGAAATTGATCACATGGTCCAGTGACATGAAAAAAAAAAAAAAAACTCCGTGGGACCAAAAAGTTCTGGGCGTGATAATAGATGTGAACTTGGCGACGAAATGACCCGAACAGACCTCAAAGTTTTCGGTTTCATCAGAGATTTGCTGGTAGAGGTGGAAAACTCTGGCCAATCTATATTACCCAGTTCCACATGGCAGAATAACAGCAGGACTCTTCCTGCTTATTTTAATTTGATGAAGTGTTTTGCTAAATGATCTAATCAATCAATAAAACTATTGAGTATGAATAAGAAAGAGATACACGAGATGCACATAAATAGTGCGCACATGTGCAGGTGAACATGCGCGACCAATATAAAAATCGGGGTTAAAGTTCAGACTGCTCATGTGACATAGGACTGATTGACAGCTGTTAATACACATCAATCCCGTTTAGATCGATTAAGATTTCCATTCGAACGGAAAGCACTACAGCTAGGATATGTGCTGGGGTTTCAGAGCAAAAAATGAAAATTTCGTTCACTACTTGCTCGCGTGCCCGTCAAAAAAAAGCCTGCGGATTTAGGTTTTATAAAAAAAAATAAAAAACTTCATATCCAAATATAAAGAAAGAGAAATAAAGAACAAAAAATCTGAACATGCATATAAATACTTTATTTTTTTATTTAATGTTTTATTTATTATTTTAAAATATACTACTATCACACTTTATTTTGTTTATAGAAAAATACAAAAATAAAGTGCAATAATACTATTATTACTACTTTTAAATTATTTGATTGTTTAAAGTTATATTTAATGTGTGCAGTGTGAGCACCAAACCAAATCTCCAGGTGCTCTCATGAGAAGCAGACTGATGTGCATACCTGGATATTCAGGATCACTGTTATTTAAACAGATACAATTACGATATGCCGAATTGTAGCTACAGCATGAACACTGGAAATGTCAAGAACCCGCAGTAGACATGTCCTGTGTGCTCAGTGGAAGAGATTGCTGCCATTGTGATTGATATCCTGTTGACAAGATGAATGAAATGGAAAGGAAATATGAGTAAAAGGTTTTGCTTGGCTGCACAAATTTGGTGCAAGGCTCGAACTGGCCAAAATATACAGGCTGATTAATGTGAGCTGGTAAATCCACATCTAAGTCTGCCATCTAGAGGACAAGACTGATAAACCAACAACAGCAAGGATGAGGATGAAACAAAAGTTGCCTAAATCGAAGATTTTTATTGGACTCCCAGGAGATTGTTCAGACTTGATTTGGAAGATTGAAATAAAATATGTTCTTGTATTTTAAAACAAAACCTTTAATTCATTTAGTAAAGAAGAGTTCTGAGTGAAATGGACGTTAAAATTAGTTTTTATTTACGGTTATATATTTCCATTTGTGTTATTGCATAATGTCAGTGGCTTTACTAACTTTGCTATTATTCTTATATACTTATAATATTATATATATATTATAATGTTGGTTCGGAAATACTATAGTAAAGAATGATTTCCAGACCTTTATCTTGAGACCCGTTTCCAACATGGACTACTATTCAAACGTTTAATGACAGTATTTATTTATTTTTAGAAATTAAATTATTACTTTTATTACATAAGGACCAATTAAATTGATCAACAGTGACAGTAAAAACATTACTATTTCAAATAAATGTTGTTCTTTTGTTCCGTGTTCATCAAAGATTCCTGAAAAACAAAAGTATCGTGCTCTCCACAAAAATGAAGAGCAGCACAAATGTTTTCAACATAAGAAATGTTTCATGAGTATCAGCATATTAGTATGATTTCTGAAGGATCGTGTGACACTGAAGACTGGAGTAATGATGCTGAAAATTCAGCTTTGCTATCACAGTGATAACTAAATGCTGGGTAAAAAAAAAAGAAAATGTAATCAAATGGCTGGAGAAAACCAGAAATATTGATCATATACACTACATATTACAAAAACACGTAATATGGCCAGCATTTGGGTTGCACGTAGCTTTAATACACTTAATCTTTAGTTTTAGTCGCATTTCTCCAAATTTATCAGACGGAAACGCTGTTCAATCACAATATTAACATTATTAGAAAGACACTCAATCCATAGATAGAAAAAAAAACAATATGTCCAAAAGTCGAAAGGAGTGATTTCCACGGATTCTTTCAAAACCATTTCAATCATTTTCAATTATGTAAAAAGCTGCTTGTCAATGTAAACATAAATATGGCTTCAGCTTTTTAACTTAATTCAACGAACTGTGCAAGAAAGAGTGAATGAATGCTATGGCTTTACTTTTCTTTGGCTTGTGTTTTATAGTTGCATCAGCCATTCAGTGATTACAGACAAATAATGTCTGATGATCAGTCCAAAATATGGGATAAAAATATACCTGAATTCCCATTCTAATCCACACAATGGCCACAATTTTAGATTTTTTCTTTCCCTAGAAAAAGTGCAGCACATAACTGTATCTAAACTTTGTAGTTCAGTTTTAGTTTGCAGTGTGAAAAACCAAAAACACAGAAACCGAAACTGATACGGCACCAACTCCACGTAATTTTAAAAGCTTAACTTTGTCTGAAAAATGGATATAATGCTTAGAAAAAAAAACATAACAGGGACATTAAACAGAGCGAACAGAGATTCCGCATTTGCGACATGCCTCTGTATCGGCTGATCCTTTTTAATAATAAAAACATTTCATCGTATTAATTATTTAAAGATAATGTGAAATATCCAAACAATGCAGTAATGCATCAAATAAAACCCATCGCTTCATTATGCATTATTATTTTGTAGCAGAAATGCTGCAGTTTACGAGAGGCCTGTAAACACTGTTGTGGCAGTAAGGTTGCTATTTGGTAATGAGAACAGCCTTTCTGTTAATCAAGGAGAAGTTCACCCAAAAATGAAAATTAGCTGAAGTTTTACTCACCTTCAGGCCATCCATGATGTAGATGAGTTCGCTTTGGAGAAATTCCGCTTTACATCACTTGCTCACCAATGGATCATCTGCAGTGAATGGGTGCCGTCAGAATGAGAGTCCAAACAGCTGATAAAAACATCACAACAATCCACAAGTAATCCACACGATTTCAGTCCATCAATTAACATCTTGTGAAGTAAAAAGCTGCTTGTTTATAAGACACAAATCCATCATTAAAACTTTTTTAACTTCAAAATGTCACTTCTGGCCAAAATACAAGTCCAAGTCCACTAGAGAAAACAATATAAAGGACAGTACTTCGCTGGAGCAATGCGTTTGAAGTAAAAAAAAATCTTAAGATAGATTTGTTTATTCAAAGTGCAGTTTGATATAGATTAATTTATGGGCTGGAGTCATGTGGATTATTGTGATGTTTTTATCAGCTGTTTGGACTCTCATTCTGACGGCACCCATTCACTGCAGAGGATCCACTGGTGAGCAAATGATGTAATGCTATACATTTCTCCAAATCTGTTCCGATGAAGAAACAAACTCATCTACATCTTTGATGACCTGAGTAAATTTTCAGCAAATTTTTTTTTTTCGAGTGAACTGTTCCTTTAACTACAAGTTTCTTTTATAAGAGCAGATACAAAAAGACAATTTTTCTTTAGCTCTGAAGGAGTTAACACACTTTCGAGTGACCTATTTTTGTAACATGATCCCTAAAAACCTTGATCCGTAGCAAATGCAACAGACGGCCATATCTAGAGAAATCAACAAATCCAGTGAGAACAAACAGTAACAGTGTTTCAAATCAAAGCGAAGGCTCTTTAGTGCAGATGTAGATAAAACACACACAAACGGTGGTAACAGGACGTTCAAATGCGGAAAAAAAAAGAAAGAAAAAAAAATCTAAAGTGTCACTGTCTTCATCTACTTGGCAACTTCAGAGCAGTTTAAAACTCGTCTGATAAAGACACGGTGAAGATCGAAAGCTGATCACAGACACGGCAACCTGCTGTCAAGCTTGTCGGAGAGGGAGAGAGATAAAAAGAGTGTTTCTAGCGTAACGTGGGCATCCCAGATGGCAAACCCGTGACGTCCCTTTAAAGCTCGATGACAGGTAACCTTTGTAGTCAGCGAAGCCATGCCACCTTGCAAAATTTGGCATTATGTTAATGAAGGCAGTTTAGTTTGGTTTGGCCCTCCAGAGACTCCACGTGTGCGTATACGACTACAGTCGAGCGAGGATGGGCTTCTGGGTAGGAATTTTACCTCCTGTGTGACAGAGGAAAAGAAAAGTAAACAAGCGTAGCTGTAAAATAGAACGAAGATGCAGGAAGCCATGGCACTACAGCACAGCGAGACAAGAACTGGGTCACAGTGGAAAATGAGGCAAACAAACGAATTCTGTCTGAGGAAACTTTTAAAACGTTACTTTTTTAAGAGCAAATTACTGCATTTTAAAAGCAAGCAATAAAATCTGGGCCAAAAAAAGTATATAGTTCACTATATTGTTTATTTTTAAAATATGTTTTAATAATTTTTAAATATGTGTGTGCACTGGTTTACGTTTTACCTATTACATATTTAGATGTTGTTGTTGCATTCACTCAATAAAAACAATTCAGTAATTGCAAACATTTAAAGGGGTCATATGATGCTTTTTTAAAGCATTATTTTGTGTATTTGGTGTAACAGAATATGTTGACATGCTTTAATGTTCAAAAAACACATTATTTTTCAAATACTGTACATTATTGTAGGTCCTCTATGCCCCGCCTCTCAAACGCTTCGTTTTCTACAAAGTCCCTCCTTCCGACAAGCGCAGTCTGCTCTGATTGGCCAGCTGACCCAGTGCATTGTGATTGGCCAAACACTGCAAGCACTCATCGGAAATGTAACACCCCTTACCATAAGCGCGAGCTTCATCTTTCAAAATAAATAAATACAGAGCCGAAAGGGGAACAGAGTCGCATGACAGAAACAGTGATGAAGCTGGTATGTGTTTGCAGTACAAAAGCCACGGTTAAGACAGCTGACTCCTGTGACCGCCTCTCTCTCTCACACCACAACACAACACCAACACACACACACGATGCACAAAACTCCGCATTTGAACAGTCAATAGCAAATACTTAAACTAATAACAAAACAGTAGCTGATTCAGAAGCGCCAGATTGTCATAGCAAAGTCAGAATGACCTCCTCTCCTAGGTTCACGAAACGGTCATCCATAAAATGCATTGCTGTTCTGTTGTAAGTAATCTTAAAGATTCCTAAATGCATCTACTTTCGGAAGGTCAAATAAAGTGCTTTTGCTTTCGCCTAGAAACACACTCCCTGACATGGCTGCTTCAACACTAACTGCGGTTACTGAAACCACACCTTCTTTCTTTGCGTGCACATTTGGGCGGCATTATGCAAATATTCCCACATAATGACCTAGATATGTGGGGCGTGTTAGAACGATCCGTTTTAGGGGGGCGTGGCAGAGTCATAACTTTTATAAAGAATATCTCTTTGGTTTTGAGACTTTAGTTTGCAGCTTCAGGGCTTTATCTATGCACAATCAGCTTGTAACACTCCAAAGAGAAAGGAAAACTTGAAATCGCATCATATGACCCCTTTAATATAATTCAATTTTCAAATTTTAACTAAATAAAATTCAAATTCGAACTAAAATTAAAAAAAAGACCAAACTATTTTGTATATACATAACAACTTTTTAAATATTCTTTAATAGTACTTGTAAAATAATAATAATATGTTTTTTGGGAACATTTTATAAAACAAGTCCTTCAAAGTTTACCTGATCTGTACTTATTTTCATCAAAATGTAAAAAAAAAAGAAAATTGTATGTTTCTTGCTGACTATTTTAAATCCTGTTTTATTTCTGAACACATATCAGCGGTAATCTAAACATAAGGCTACTGTAGTTATTAAAACATGAGCACATTAAGCACATGAGCAATTTTGTGTAATTTGTAAAACTATTCGCATTCATAAATATAAATTGGGAGTCTTTTACATGTCATTTTAGTTACAAAAATATAAGTTTTATTTATACAATCTAATGCTCTATAATGCTCTGTGTGCTTTTGCAAAACAATTCAGCAATTAAATTGGTGTAAATCTAACAGTGTATTACAATAAAAAATTATTTTATTTATTCATTTATTTTGAACGGTTACACTGCTTATTGCCTACTAGTATACAAAAATTTAGGGATAGATAACTGAGTAATATATATATCTTATAAATATATATACACTTGACAATAACAATATTGGTGACACAGAAGGCATTCCAGGAAAAAATAAAAAATAAAATCAAACATTAGAATGCTATATCTGTAGTTAAATGACCTCTTCACGCGGATTTTTAAGTACAGAAACTAAATATTGCTAAAAGCTAAATAACTCTTTTTCAAATGATGTAATACTTAACAGACGAATAAAAAAAGTTAAGAAGAAAGAGAAAAATTATTTTCCTTCCCATTCATTCGTCACACTGGTTGCCAGCCACAATGCATTTTGGGATACAGTATTGCAGACAGTGTAGTCTGCTGTATACTTCTTATTACCAAAGTACTGTACATGATCCAGGTATCCCATGCTTACAGTCAAATTAACTTTGGGTGTACAATAAACATTATATACTGCAGATATAATTAGACTAGTATGTTAGATTGCTATTTCAAACATTGCCATACTTGAACACCAGCTATTTTGATGAGATATGACATCACTCTTACCCAGCGTATCCTCCAATGAGTTCACTGCAATCTTGTTTACCTTCAGCGTCACCTGATCTCCTCTGTGAGAGAGAGTTCACGTCAGTTAAACAACCATAACATTTCAAAAGCCCATGAAACACAGACTAGATGTAGATGGACTTACACTTTGACCTTCCTCACGGCTTTGAGCCTCAGAAAAGCTGCTAGAGCATTCTTCTGCAGGTCGGAGGATAAAGCTTCATAACATTTCAGACGGCCTGATGCCATGATGACAAACACACAGAGAAAACAGAAGACTGAAATTTCAAACCGACGCAAAATCAGCTTTTTGTGGTCTGAGACAATTGCAACACCTCTACCGGATCTGATCACAAGCGGACGCAGCGCAGGACATGCATAATCGGATCAGTTGAGATGGATGTCAATACCAGGTGTAAACAGGACCTGGTGTGTAAACAATTTAAACCTCCACTGCCATGCTGTGTTACCTGCTAATATGAGTTTCAGTGCAAAATTCCTCACAGCAGGAATAAACTCCTTCTCCGTCAGGTTCTCATTAGTCTCCTCACACAGATAGCGGCTCACCACCTGCACAAAAGACACACACAAATTAATATGACCTTCAATAGCAGTTAATTAAACCTACAATTTTTCCTATGTGAAAACAATTAATAAATAAGCAGTTTTATACAGGGCCTACTAGTTAAAGGGATATTTCACCCAAAAAAATGACAATTTGCTGTTAATTTACCATCAGGCCATCCAATGTGTATGTGACTCTTTTTTCATAAGTAGAACAGAAAAGAAGATTTTTAGCTGAAATCATGATCCTTGGTAATTCATAAAATGCAAAGCGGCTACCGTCACTTTGAGAGTCAAAAAAATCATATCAGGCAAGACAAAATAAATACCCATGACTCCTGACGATATATTGAAATCTTATGAAGTGAAACGATTGGTCTGTGCAAGAAACTGAACATTATTGCCTGTAATCCATAGCCTATAGGTCATATAGTCATATAGCCTATTCCTACATTACTTGAAGCTCCTTGATGGCTAATGTCAAAATCGTAATTGCACAATGTGCAAAATGCTAGACTTCGTGTTAAATATTTTTCATAGGTTAGTTCTCGGAGTCTGCACTCAGTTTGTGATATTCCTGTTATACAGTATTTTAGAGTAAACAGTAGTGATGCAACAAGACAGTAATACACGGGTCAAAAAATACCTCAACCTAAAAACAGGTTTCAGTTTGGTTTGATGTGCACAACAGAGATTCTTTTAGCGATTTTAAATGCTATTTAAAAAAAAAAAGTACATTGTAACTCCAGTACATTGTTGTACACCGGTAGAATTAAGTTACATGGATATCACCATGTCTAACCTAAATGATTGAGCGAAGTATATTTTTTCGATGTGGCCATATTTAGTGCTATGAACACATTTAATGTCTGTTTCATTCATACTGGATACTAGAGAGCACCCTTGCGCAGAAAGTCCACATATGCATCACTGAAGAAATAGAGCTCAGGACTCCAGGAAATACCATACATGTGTTTCCTCATCTCAGCGCACGACTCACAAACGGAGCCAGTTTGGAGAGAAATAAAAAACCACGTAAAACACTCTGATTGGTTGAGCTCCTCATCTTTTTCTGTTGCTTGTTTACTGCACGTGGACAGGTCACTGGGTTTTTGCGTAGTTTAGTGACAAATCGTACCAGCGTACTTTAAGGTCAAAATGCGTACCCGCTACGCAAAATGCGTACAGGTTGGCAGGTCTGCTATTCATGCTAAAAATCACAAGATTGGGCTCAGTAAGATTGTTCTTGAAACAAGTCTGTTATGCTCACCAAGACTGCATTTACTTAATAAAAAAAGAATACAGTAATATAGTAATATTGTGAAATATTATTACAATAAAAAAAGCTATTTTAATATATTTTACTTTTCATATATTTTAATAGATTTTTTGTCAAATATTCTTGCAATGCAAAGTATGCATTTTAAGACTCATTACTCCAGTCTTCAGTGTCACATGATCGTTCAGAAATCCTTCGAATATGCTAATTTGCTCAAGAAGCATTTCATATTATTATCAATGTTGAAAACAACTGAAGAAGAAAAAAGCATACTGACTCTGAACTTTTGAACAGAGCAGTATACATTTGCACGTTGTGTATGAGGTGTCACCTGGTATCCCTGCAGGAAGGGGTCCAGAACCGAAGACAGGAAAGCGAGGGTGCTGTGACCGCTTGCTGACATCACAATCTCATGCTCCAATACCTGCAACACTCCACGCTTCATGAGCAAATAACACGCTTCTTCAAAGTCCTACAAAAACACACACGATAACATGTCATGAAAAGACATTTGACATTACAATCTAGAGCTGAGATTCTTTTAAGGACTTGTGATTTCATTCGGTTTCAACTGAAACAATAAAAGTTTGGCTTTCAAATGATTCTCACATATTCAGTTACAAATCGCGGTGACAAGATTTTTGTGACTGTGGTCTAACCTGAACCGAGTCCCCAGGGCAAAGAATAAATTCATTGGAGAACATGTTTCTCAGAAAGTTGAAACAGTTGTAGACGTCGTCTAGAACACAAATGACTTTGTGATTGGTAAAATCTACTAATCCAGAGAAAAACTAGTAACATTTATAAAACGTCTTGGTTACGTATGTAACCCTCGTTCCCTGAAGGAGGGAATGGAGACGTTACGTCAGTAGTGACTGACGTATTGGGATCTTCGCTAGAGAGACCAATCACCTTTGAGTGTTAACAAAACAAGCCAATAAGTGTTGGCGTGCAATCTTTGCGTCGCGTACCCCGCCCCGTGGGTATATAAGGAGAGTGCGTGCAGACACACATTCAGTTTTTCGCTGAGGAGCCGAGACAGTGTGCCTCGGCCGTACAGCGGTGGTACAGCAACTGTGGCGACGGAACATAACGTCTCCGTTCCCTCCTTCAGGGAATGAGGGTTACACAAGTAAACGAGACGTTCCCTTTCAGTCAGTCACAATCTACGTTACGTCAGTCGTGACTGACAAACTGGGATCCGTATGGGAAAACGCCACTAATGCTGACCCCCTCCAGTGCCCTGCGAAAGCCAGCATGTCCCCCCCACACCAGTTGGGGCGGAGGATAGGACAGGGCTTAGGCAGAGGTGTCCGCCACTGCTGATCCATACAGTGGGACATTGGATAACACTGGGAAAGCGTACCCAAGTAGGGGAACGCTAAGGAAGCCACATCCTGCATATAGAAGGTATCATGTGGAATTCCACATATGGACTGGCCATAGGGAAGTGCAACATATGGAAGTCCCTGCGGTAGACTAAACCCGCCTGGGGTGAGATAACTACGCAACAGAGATGGCAGTGAACAACTGCCAGGTAAAGACACAGGCTTACCGTGAGGGGAAGAAACACATGGGGATCACCCGGAAGGATGGAATCAACACATGGGCAACCTAGCCAGCACAAGGACTGACCTTGGGCATCCACACGAGGCTTGGACCTGGCGTTTCTTGCGCTCCGCACGCCCTGACCCCCTAGGGTGGCCCGGCCCAAGGAAGGGAACTGAAAACAGCGGTTCACCAAACCGGGAAACAGAACCTGAGAAGAAGTTTCGGTACATAGCAGTGGGGAATGGCGCAGCAAGCGTGATGGACACCGAGCGGTTCTGGTGTCACTGACCATCTGAGGTAAGTACACGAGAGGACACAGGCTCTACACAGAGATTATAAAATCTCACAAACGTGTTAGGCGTCGCCCAGCCAGCAGCTCTACAGATGTCTGCTATCAAGGCGCCTCATGCCAATGCCCAAGAAGATGCCACTCCTCTGTGGAGTGTGCTCCACTCCAAGTGGGCACGGTAAACTTTGGGCCTGGTATCTAAGACTCGCCGCCACTATCCAGTGGGCAAAAGTCTTTATTTGGAAACAGCCTTCCCCTTCTGCTGTCCTCTAAAGCAGACAAAGTGCTGGTCTGAGGTGCAATGTGCAAAGCACGAACGGGACAGAGCAGAGCAATGGTGGGTCTGCCTCCTCCCGGCGGGAACCGCTTGCAAGGTCAAAACCTGACTTGAATGCATGGTGGGAACTTTGGGAATATCCAGGCAGGGATCAGGACACGTGAGCGTCGGCCGGACAGAATTCAAGGCATGAATCGTTCGAACGAAAATGCTAGTTCCCTGACCTCTTAACTGAGTCCATGCAGTGAGGAGAACGTCTTTAGCGACAGGAAAATTAAGCTTACGATGCGAGTTGAAGGGCTTTCTTCAAGGCCGTCGGGACCAAGGGGTAACCAAGAGGGTACAGGTGGGGGTGCAGAGGATTTCAGCTCCTCGCACCTAGAACTGAAATGATCAAGTTGTGCTTCCCAATAGACTTGCCGCCTACTGCATCGTGATGTGCGGCGATAGCGGCAACATACACTGTGAGGGTGGAGGGAGACAGCCTTCACTCTAGCCCTTCTTGCAGAAAGGAGAGCACGACCGCGATCGGGCATCTACGGGGTTCTTCCAGGCGGGAAGAGCACCAACCAACGAACAGGTTCCAGTTCCGTGGCAGTGGGGGACAGGTGGACGAGGCAACAGGTTTTTTTCTAACGGGAGTGTCTCGAAGCCATCCCGATTAGCGGGTGCCCATTCTCCCGGAAGGGCGGGCTGACGTGAGAGCTTGTCGGCTGCACGATTGAGCTCGCCTGGGATGTGAACGGCGTGAAGCGACCTCAAATGCTTCTGACTCCAAAGGAGGAGATGGCAGGCGAGTTGCGATCAGCGACGGGAGCGTTCGTTAGCACCCGCCCTGGTGGTTGACGCAAACAGTCGCGTGTACTGTCCGGACCACTAAGTGCTTGTCGTGTAGCAGCGATTTGAAGTGGCGCAGAGCTAGCCATACTGCTTGCAACTCTAGGCAATTGATATGCCACTGCAGTCGAGGCCCTGTCCAGGCGCCTGATGCTGCATGCCCGTTGAACATGGCCCCCCAGCCTATGGCAGAGGCATTTGTTGAGACAACAACATGCCTGGACACTTGCACTAGGGGAACTCCTGCCCGAAGAAAGGCAAGGTCCGACCACGGGCTGAAGGTCTGGCGGCAAGACAGGGTGACTGGGACCCAGTAAGTACCGTGTTGCCATGCCCATCTTGGGACTCGGCCATGAAGCCAGTGCTAGAGCGGTCTCATATAAAGCAATAAGAGCGGCGTGACCGTGGGAGCGGATGCCATATGCCTCAGGAGCCTCTGAAACTGGTTCAGTGGAACCGCCCTCCTGCGCTGGAAAGACTCCAGGCAGCTCAGCATCGACTGAGCGTGCTCTACTGAGAGGCGCGCTGTTAGATTGACTGAGTCTAACTCCATACCGAGAAAAGAGATCCTGTGCACGGGGAAGAGTTTGCTCTTTTCCCAGTTGACCCGAAGCCCCAACCGGCTGAGCTGGCTGAGTACCACGTCCCTGTGTTCGCACAACTGCGCTCGAGACTGGGCCAGTATAAGGTAGTTGAGAATGCGAATGCCTCTTTGCCTCAATGGAACGAGGGCTGCCTCCACGACCTTGGTGAAGACACGAGGTGACAGGGATAGCCCGAAGGGAAGGACTTTGTACTGGTATGCCCATCCCTCGAATGCAATCCGCAGGAATGGCCTGTGGCGCGGAATGATCGAAACATGAAAGTACGCGTCCTTCAGGTCGATCGCTGCAAACCAATCGAGCAGACAAACGCATCGAAGGATACGTTTCTGCGTCAACATCCTGAACGGGAGCCTGCGAAGGGCCCGGTTCAGAACGCGCAGGTCCAGGATTGGTCGCAAAACCCACTGCCTTTCTTGGGTACAACTGAAGTAGGGGTGTAAACCTTCAACTTTCTACGGCTGGAGGGTCGGCTCCTATGATCCTTCGCCAGTAGGGGACTGGATTTCCCCTAAGGCAACAAGAGGGGAGTATCCATGCTCGCACAGCGGGTGAAAGACTATGCCCCGGACTTGGGAGGACGCCCACGAGCGCAAACTGGATCACATAGCCGAGTTTGATGGTTCTCGTGAGCCAGCGAGACAGTCTGGGGAGCGCTAGCCAGGCCCCCAGGAACCGAACAAGCGGAACTAGGGGAACCACCGACGTACCCGCAGTGGCGCAGCGAGGTGGAGCACAGGGACCCGACCCGGAAGGCACAGCGTCCCGGAGTGGGGTCTGAGTGTGCATTGCAACACCTACCTGGCTCCACAATTGGGCAGGGGGTGCGAGAGAAGGCATAGCATCCTCGAACCGGGCCCTGCTGCCTGCTGGCGAAAGGAGAGGGGGACGGGAGTGTCGATCCCGGCCGTGTCTCGCGCACTGCCATCCTCGCCCTCTTGGGACCAGGAGGCCAAGGAAACTGCTCTTTTATTGATGTTTTGGGTACCACTGGCTGGGTAGCCAGTGACGGAACAAAAACAGACGGGAACATAATATTCTCCACCCGGCCCTCCTCCGGGGAAAGGAGTGGTGCGGTCACCACCTCCTGAAGAGCAGGATCCAAGAGCTCCGGGTCACCCGTCTCAGTGACGCCGCCTGCCCTGGTGCTTCACGGGCTTGGCAGGGGCAGAGACGGGCTGCGCCGCTTTCCTGCTGCCAGCTCCACGCCGCGGCCGGTGTGGAGGCTGCTGTTGAGGAGGTGGAGGCCAGTAGGAGGGCGACCTCGGTTGACGAGAGGGCGGAGGGAATGAATTGCCTCCGTCTGCTTCTGTGCGGCGGAAAACTGCTTGGCGAAGCTCTCCATCGCATCACCGAAGAGGCCAGCCTGGGAGATCGGGGAGTCCAGGAAACAGTGTTTGTCGGCCTCCCTCATATCTGCCAGGTTCAGCCATAGATGTCTTTCCTGGACCACCAGGGTGGACATTGTCTGACCCAGGGACCGCGCAGTGACTTTCGTTGCCGGGAGGGCGAGGCCTCGCTGTGTGCAGTTTGTGTCAGTTCCTACATGACATGCACAATATACAATGCTCAATCCGGCTTTATGCTCAAGGCAGCTGTCACGCCTTCGGTTGACTGAGGAGGGCCATGGCGTGCAGGGCGAGGCAGCCTGTCGCAGCCAGCTCTGTATGACACCTCTGGCGTTACGCAGGCGGACGAGAACTTACAGGCCCTGGACAGGAGGCGCGGATTACCCCGCCAGGCAGAGCCGCTTTGCAGGCAGAGCTGCATCGCATAGTGAACTCGACTGGGGGGGATATCCACATCCCCTAGGAAGCCCCGCATCGAAGGCCGAGAGGAGGAAGAAGCCAATAGCCTCTGTTTCGGGCCAGAAAAAGGTGGCCTCCAACAGATCTAGTAACGTCGCTCATGCACTTCCGGAAAGAACGGAGGAACCAGACGGTGGGGTGGGGCGACGGTGCGACACCCCCAGGAACAATCATCCAAACCCTCGAGCGATCAGGAGATGGAGGGGGTTTCAATTGCAACACGAACCACTATCGGCGGCCTGGGAAATCATAGCAGTCAGATTGATACTGACCTAGGGCCAACATTATCTTCCTGGACGGAGGCACCAGCGCAGCGCGTCCTCATCCCAGAGGCCTAGCTGTCCCCTAAGCAGTGATCGACTCTGTCATATGCCCGAGGCCCGAATGAGAAGCAGGGAAACGCGCACCCTGTAGGAGTATCAGCCACCTCATCACGGAACACAAGAGGGTGTGATGTGCTGGAGAAGTGAGGGGCCCGTGGAGATGCACCGACAGGGCACAGCCCGCACTGGATCCCAGATCGCCTGGCATACGCTGAAGGTCATTTCCTCGCTGTCGGGAGGAATAGACACGGGGCTGGGGAGGGGGACTCCCCCTCGTTTAATGAGGAGGAGCCTTGATTGCAACATCACGATGGTCATGTCCCCGCAATGAGAACATGAATCATCCACGAAGGCCACCTCAGCGTGCTTAATGCCCAGACACAAGAGGCAGCGTTCGGGCCCATCAGATGGAGCCAGGAAGCGACCACACACAGAAACACACGAATGAAAGGCCATCTTTAAAAAGACGCCGCGTCACTCGTGGAGTTCTTTTAGATTTGCTCTTTTAGATTGCTCTTTTAGAAAAAAGTGTTGAAGCACCCAGGAGAGGTCGCAGCGCGACCACAGTTTGAGGAGCTGCAGCACGCCATCCAAACACCAACAAAAAACAAAAAAAAGAGCACTGGATAGCAACCCCCCGCGACGCGCAGTACAAAACACTGCCAAACGCTTCTTGTCGGACACTGTCTCGTAACCAGACCAGCTGAAAGGCTCGGCTCCGAAGCAAAAAGCTGAATGTGTGTCTGCATGCGCCTCCTTTAACCGTGCCTGCGGGGGAGGGTGCGCGAGCAAAATCGCACGCATCTTATGGCTTGGTTTGTACATCAAAGGGTTGTCTCTCACGAGATCCCACGTGTCGTCACTACTGACGTAACGTTGAACGTGACTGACTAAAAGGGAACATATTTCTCTCACACCTTTTCTGTTGGAGTTTGCACTTTGCATGGCCACTGCTAACAGAGCAGGTCTCAGAAACACATGTAGGATCTGGTTCCTGTAGGAGGCGCAAGAGAGCACAACAACCGCTTGGTGAAACACAGCTTCCTCTGGTGTGCTCTTGACCTGCGGTGCATCCGTGACACTCAGCTGAACGTGGCCTGCAGACACACTCAACAGGTGTCTGTGCAGAGCTAAACTACAGCTGATGACTTCACTGCAGGCCTCATGATCTACACACACAGAGAGAGAGAGAGAGATCATATTATTGGGGATTGTTCAAATTAAGGTCAAGTAAGTTTAGATTGAGCTATTGGATTTCTCTGCAATGAATTATTCATTGAGCGTCTTTCCTTTATCTAAGCAGATTCTGCATATCCTGGAGATATGCAAGATCATTTTTGCCATAATGAGAAAATTTGAAGAACATGATATATGATAAATAGGATACAATTTCCCACGTCGCTTTCAAATTTAGAGATCTTCACTCACGGATACAAATACTTTACCTCTATGTTATATGATTTTTGATATGAGTTGATATGAGTTTTATATTGAATTCACGGTTTCAAAACCGCTAATATTTTCCGTTATACCGTTCCTGCGGTATGCACTGTTTATCATGTCTCCTCAAAGACTGAAAGTGAAGGAATCCCTCAGGTTGAGTGCAGTGAAGAGAGTAACACGACCCTCCTCCTCCTGTTGGTGCGAGCGAGCGGACCGAACTTAAGGAGCTGCCCCTGGAACATACGCGATCGGCAACCGGACGTTTTTTGTCTTATTGCAAGCAACTCGTCTCTGTTCTGGACTTGCACAAACTGCATTGCAATGCAATCGTTTTCTAAAATGTCATTTATGTGGAAATATGAAGTCGGTAAACGCCTGTTAACACAGGCCAGAGACGCTGAAGACGGATGCACAGAGAAAAATACTGTAGCAGGCAGATCACTCACTGTTCATGATGCAAAAAACATTGAAGAAAAACTCAATATTGATTGGGAGGTTTATATCAGGGCGTTAGCCATCAGTTCAGAAGTCGAGGGGGAAGAAATGTTCATAGAACAGGGGTACGGAAAGATCAGGACCCCCGTAAATTGTCTCATCTTTGTGATTTGCGCATTTGCTAACCTCGTCAGTATTTTTTTTCCTATTAATGTTTAACATCACAGGCACCATATTGACAGAAAAACACGAATGTTGACATTTTTGCCCAGATTATTAAAAAGAAAAACTGAATATCACATGGCTCTAATGATTCGACCTTTGATCAGTTATTTAGTAGAAGCACCCTTTTGATCTGATACAGTCATGAGTCTTTTTGGGAAATATGCAAAAAGTTTTTCACACCTGGATTTGGGGATCCTATGCCATTCCTCCTTGCAGATCCTCTCCAGTTCTGTCGGTTGGATGGTAAACGTTGGTGGACAACAATTTTTAGGTCTCTCCAGAGATGCTCAATTGGGGTTTAGTCAGGGCTCTGGCTGGGCCATTCAAGAACATTCACAGAGTTGTTGTGAAGCCACTCCTCGTTATTTTAGCTGTGTGCTTAGGGAAGGCATTGTCTTGTTGGAAGGTAAACCTTAGGCCCAGTCTGAGGTCCTGAGCACTCGGGAGAAGGTTTTCGTCCAGGATATCCATGTACTTGGCCACATTCATCTTTCCCCCGCAACCAGTCGTCCTGTCCCTGCAGCTGAAAAACACCCCCACGGCAGATGGCTGCCTCCACCTTGCTTCACTGTTGGGACTGTATTGGATGGTGATGAGCAGTGCCTGGTTTTCTCAATCATACCGCTTAGAATTAAGGCCAAAAGTTATATCTTGTCTCATCAGACCAGAGAATCTTATTTCATCTGGAGCCTTCAGGGTTTTAGAACTTGCACTGAGGAGAGAGGCTTCCGGTCAGGCCACTATGCCAATAAAGCTCCAAACGGTGGAGGGCCTAAGTGATGGTTGGACTGTTACAAATTTCTCATCTCCGACATGAATCTCGTGAGACTCAGCCACAGGATCTTTGGGTATTCTGTACCTCTCTCACCAACGGCTTCGTCTCCCCGATAGCCTCAGTTTGGCCGGACGGCCAGCTTAGGAAGGGTTCTGGTCGTCCCAAACGTTTCCAGTTAAGATTATGGAGGCCACTGTGCTCTTAGAAACCTTAAGTGCAGAGCAGAATTTTTTTTGTAACCTTGGCAAGATCTGTGCCTTGCCACAATTCTGTCTCTGAGCTCTTCAGGCCGTTCCTTTGACCTCATGATTCTCATTTGCTCTGACATCAGTATAATCAAACACAGTTGGACTCAAATGAAGGTGTAGAACCATCAAGGATGATCAGAAGAAATGGACAGCACCTGAGTGAAATATATGAGTGTCACAGCAAAGGGACTGAATACTTAGGACCATGTGATATTTCAGTTTTCTTTTTTAATAAATCTGCAAAAAATGTCAACAATTCTGTGTTTTAATTCTGTCAATATGGGGTGCTGTGTGTACAATAATGAGGAAAAAAAAATTTATTTAAATGATTTTAGCAAATGGCTGCAATGTAACAAAGACTGAAAAATTTAAGGGGGTCTGATCTTTCTGTACCCACTGTATATATAATATATATATATATATATATATACAATTATAAATATATATATATATATATATATAATATTATAACATTACTATGTCATTCTATATAAATTTTTTGTTTGATTTTTATGTTTTTAAAGTCTCATGTTCACCAAGCCTGATTATTTGATCAAAGTACGCAAAACAGAATGTGTTGAAATATTTTTATATTTAAAACAAACTGCTTTCCTATTGAATATATTTTGACAGGATATGCTGTGATCAAAGCTGAATTTTCAGCATCATTACTCCAGTTTCAGTGTCACCATCTTCAGAATCATTCTAATATGCTGATTTACCTTTTTTTTATTATTATGTTTCTTATTATTCAATATTTAAAACAGTTGAGTAATTTTTTTTTAGGATTCTTTGATGAATGGAAAGATCCAAAGATTAGCATTTATCTTAAATAAAAAGCTTTTTGTAACATTATACACTATACCATTCAAAAACTTAGAGTCAGTATAATTTTTATTTTTTTGGAAAAGAAATGATAGAAAAAATACTTTTATTTAGCAAGGATGCTTTAAATTGATTAAAAGTGACAGTGAATTCATTTATAATGTTACAAAAAGATTTGTATTTCAAATAAATTGTTCTTTTGAAATTTCTATTCATCAAAGAAAACTGAAAAATTTTTATCAGTGTTTTTAACATTAATTATAAGAAATGTTTCTTGAGCATTAAATCAGCATATTAGAATAATTTCTGATGGATTGTGTGACACTGAAGACTTGAGTAATGGTGCTGAAAATTCAGATTTGATCACAAAAATAAATTACATTTTAAAATATATTCAAATAGAAAATATTCCTTTTCAAAAGCTAGTAACAATATTTCACAGTTTTACTGTTTTTGCTGTATTTTGGATCAAATACATGCAGGCTTGGTGAACAGAAGAGACATTTTAAAACATTAAAAATCTTACTGTTCAAAAAACTTTTGACTGGTAGTGTAGTTGTGCTATAGACAACTGTAATTTCTCTAATTTTCTAGCTTTTAATTGGCTTAGAAATCTGATAACTGCTGGACAGTAACCAATAATAATGATTTGCTTCTATAATACAAACACTTTTTTTTATCACATAAGGCAGAAAAGTTTCAATACTGTAATAAATGCTATATCAGCTAGCACTGCATTGTTCATATACTTTATATATTAATTGGAGATGACTTGACAAACACAAATAAAACATATTGTCGCAATCATATGTTTAATGTCTTCATGTTCCCAAACGTTTCTGTTTTTCTGTGAAAACAACAGCGTTGCTTTTCATACAGCGATAGCTGGACGCTTTTTTCCATATTAGGAATTTCCTCGTACGACTTTCTGCACGAGAGCGCCCTCCGGCTTTGAGCTATGCATGAAACCATACACTGCCACCGCGTGTTTAGCGCCTCAGCGATGTTCATATCGCATTATATGGTCCGAATAAAAGGGGTCTGCAAACTTGGTCCTGTAGGGCTGGTGTTCTGCAGAGTTTAGCTCCAACTTGCATCAACACACCTGCTGGTAAGTTTCTAATATGCCTATAAGAGCTTGATTAGCTGATTCAGGTGTTTAATTAGGGTTGGAGCTAAACACTGCAAGACACCGGCCCTCCAGGCCCAAGTTTGGGCATCCTGGAATAAATACATCGATCATGCACAGACTCTCCTGTCTCTTTGAATTACCAATATTATATTTATTTTACAACTGCTCTTGAAAAACCTCGGGGGGAAAAGTGCGAAGGGGACGAATTTACGTGCTATCAAAAGGGGGGGACCCGACCCCCGCGTAATTAGCCCCTGGTTTATATGATAGTGTTTTGCGGGGCAATGATTGTCTTCAGAAACGTTGTGGTATTTTCTTTTATTTGTCGTCTTGGATAGTCATATTTAAGACAGTGTTTCAGCGGCAGCGCTGCTTTGTTGGCAGTGGTAACCAAGGAAATGCTGTATCATTGCTGTTCATAAGCGCCTCTTGCTGTCAGAGAGTGAATCTGCGTCTGATTCAGAGCTTCTGTTTGCTTCGTTCAGGCATGTAGTTTAATTTCACAAAGCTAGTCAGAACAGAATTTTTTGTTTTTGCTTCAAATTGGGTTATTACATTATCAAATTATGTATATGAAATTATATTACTAAATGATATGAAATGAAATGATATAAATGATATGTATACGAATTATACAACTAAAATTAAATAACTAATTACAGATTTAGGTTAAATAAAGTTGTCAGTCTTTATTTTTCTTCTTTTTAGGAAAAAAAATCAAATAAAAAATAAACAAATTCTACTGTTACTTAATATTTGTATGTTGCTCAAAAACAAAACTATATTGGTGTTTTAGCGGGAACAGTTCGTTTTGTACCCAGTCACTTTAAACTAACAATGTAGAGCTGACTACAATAACCATGAAACCGGGCAATTTTTGCTAAGGTTATCCACACCCGTCAAAATTATACGGCCCATGCTAAATGTACAAAACATTTAAACGTTTGGGTCAGTAAAACTTTTTTTTGTGAAGAAAGACCGGACTTATATTCAGAAAATCAGTTCAGTTTTGTTACTTTAATTTCAACCACTCATGCTCATTTCCCCTTCTCTAATACAGCAACGTATGTATATAATATTAGAAAATCCATTCTAATAGGTTGATTGATTCTAAGAAACATTTTGTTTCATTACAATGTTGACAACAAGTTGGCTGCCTTAATTAGCGTGAAAACCGTGTGATATGATACTTTTTTTTTTCAGGAATTTGAAAAATTCAAATAAAAAAAACGGAAACTATTGCTGAATAAAGTCTTTCTAAAAAAAACAAAAGTCTTCTGACCCACACTTTTACAATGTTAGGTGTTACATTTAGGCAGGGGCCGGTATGAGATTTTGATGGTTTGATAACCTTAAGCAAAAATATCACGGTTTCACGGTATTGTCATTACAGCTCTAAAATGTTATTTTTAAATATCTGGGTAAAAAAACAACAACTTTATTCCGCTCATAAACACAATGTATTTTGTTTTTGAGCAACATACAGAATATGAGGAACAGTAGCATGTTTTTTTTTCTTTGATTTGTTTCCTAAAAAAGAAGAAAAATAAAGACTGACAACTTTATTTAACCTAAATCTGTAATTACAGTTATTATTACATACTGTATGCAGACAATAATGAGTCAGTGGTACAGGATCCTAATATATACATAAACACACACACACACACAATGAGTATAGAAAAGATGATTCTGTTTTTTCTGACATGTCGGTGTTATATCTTTCATTTGGATGTTAAGTTGCACTGAGTAAATACAGCTTGATAAAACAAAAACTGTGTCCGTCTTCAATTCAGGCTGCAAGAGCAACACAAATGTGTTCTTTTAAAGGTGGGGGGTGCTTCTTTTCTATACAATGTAGCATGTGTATATATATATATATATTTACAGTGGGGAAAAAAAGTATTTAGTGAGCCACCAGTTGTGCAAGTTCTCCCAATTAAAAAGATGAGAGATGCCTGTAATTTTCCTCATAGGTATACCTCAACTATGAGAGACAAAATGAGAAAAAAAAATCCAGAAAATCACACAGTAGGATTTTTAAAGAATTAATTGGTAAAAAAACTCGGTAAAATAAGTATTTGGTCACCAACAAACAAGCAAAATTTCTGGCTCTCACAGACCTGTAACTTCATCTTTAAGAGGCTCCTGTGTCTCCTCAGTTACCTGTATTAATGGCATTTGTTTGAACTCGTTGTCAGTATAAAAGACACTTGTCCACAACCTCAAACAGTCACACTTCAAACTCCACTATGGCCAAGACCAAAGAGATGTCAAAGGACATCAGAAACAAAATTGTAGACCTGCAGCAGGCTGGAAAGACTGAATCTGCAATAGGTAAGCAGCCTGGTGTGAAGAAATCAACTCAACCTGTGGCGCAGCAATCTATACGGCACCAAATGCAAGACATACAAGACCACTGATAATCTCACTCGATCTGGGACTCCACGCAAGATCTCACCCCATGGGATCAAAATGATCACAAGAACTGAGCAAAAATCCCAGAACCACACGGGGGGGGACCTAGTGAATGACCTGCAGAGAGTTGGGACCAAAGTAACAAAGGCTACCAACACACTGCGCCGCCAGGGACTCAAAACCTGCAGTGCCAGACGTGTCCCAGGTCTTAAGCCAGTACATGTCCAGGCCCGTCTGAAGTTTGCTAGAGATCATTTGGATTATCCAGAAGAGGATTGGGAGAATGTCCTATGGTCAGATGAAACCAAAATAGAACCTTTTGGTAAAAACTCAACTTGTCGTTTTTGCAGGAGAAAGAATGCTGAGTTGCATCCAAAAAACACCATACCTACTGTAAAGCATGGGGGTGGAAACATCACGCTTTGGGGCTGTTTTTCTGCAAAGGGACCAGGACGACTGATAAGTGTAACACGACGAAAGAATGAATGGGGCTGTGTATTGTGAGATTTTGAGTGAAAACTTCCTTTCATCAGCAAGGGCATTGAAGATGAAATGTGGCTTGGTCTTTCAGCATGACAATGATCCCATACACACCGCCCGGGCAACGAAGGAGTTGCTTCGTAAGAAGCATTTCAAGGTCCGGGAGTGGCCTAGCCAGTCTCCAGACCATAATCCCATAGAAAATCTGTGGAGGGAGCTGAAAATTCGAGTTGCCAAACGACAGCCAAGAAACATTA